>CM040969.1:21977040-22002766 GCA_022985045.1 Macadamia tetraphylla
CCTAATTCCTGATTTTGCCATGGTCCTACTATCTAGTTGATCATTTTTTTTAATCATTTTTGCCTCATGCATAAAAAAATTAATTAAAAAAAAAAAAAAAAAAGGAAAACAAAATCAAAAACAAAAACAGAAAAAAGAAGAAGCACTAATTGATCAAATGATCAATATTAAATATTCAAAATGCCTCACTATAAGAATCAATAGACCATATTTCATTATTCTAAAGAAAAGGATATGATGATAGTTTTAAATTATATTTATATATAACAAGGTTAAATTTAGGGTCAGGTAGGCTTCAACCCAGGCCCAGCCCATCTTTCACATAAGGTCAGTGTTTTTCAACCCTGTCCCACCCTCAAGGTTAGAAATCCTTAACCTATACCTGTTTAAGCTTAGGGCGGGTTTGGGCCATCAGAGCCAAACATACACCCCTAATTGGCAAAATTTTATCTTTCTAATAATGGATGATTTAATGAATATGTTAGACAAGATAATCGTTTGGATTTTCTTTTCATTGAATAACAAGTTAATTATAAGAATGGACTAAGGATCATTACCTGGTTGCATGACCATTACGTCAGTGAGGGACTAACCAAGGAAAAACAAAGGCATCCAACCAAGCGTAAGGAGGTCTTTTTACCACCACCTATTTCTGGGTATAGGGATTGCTAGTAGTTGCATGACTAGTGTGCCAATGGAAGGACTGACCAAGAAAGAGCATAAGCATCCAACAAAGGGCCATGGTAGACTTTTGGCCAATACCTGTGCATGGGCGTTTGGTGACTTGACCCATAGTTCACACGGCAATCAGCGACTCAGATGTGAAGGTGATGGGAATTGCCAAACACATGCAAACGTATTAATAGGGGAGGAACAAAATTCTATGGGCATTAATGACAAAAGAATTTACTTTTGATTGACATGTGGCATGGACTTTAGGTCTTTCTTCATGATGATGGTCGGCATTCCACTGCCGTATGTTCGGGTTTGTTATTCTAGATGGTGATGGTCTTTCAACCCAACCACTTTTCCATGTCAATTTTGATGGAATAGGATCTAACACTACAACAACGACAACAATAGACTCACCGATGTGGGAAGTTATCTATTTTAATGAATTATTCTTTTTTTTTCAAAAAAAAAAAAAGCATTCAGCCTTAATCCAATTAATAGTATCGGCTACATAGATTCAAGCGTTAACATATAAGAGACTACTCATGGGAAATGATACTTTATATTCTAATTATGAACGATATGGATCTTTGTGTTGTGCATGCACATGGTTTTAATTATCGGTATCAGATTGGTCGTATCAGTCGTAACGTATCGATATCAGCTGAGACCGATCCCAATACTTGGTCAATCTAGGATCGGATATCGTATCAGTATTAGGGGTCAAAAAAAAATAAAACTTTTATGAAAAATAAGGGTAAATTTTACCAATCTGAACTGATAGAGTCGATCCCAAATTGATATGTATCGATATCAGCCAAGACCGATACCATTATTGATAGTTAAATCCTTGGTTATGCATCTATATGTGTTTATAGGGCTAGCATCTTCCATACCCTATTGGCATATTTATCTCAATTTCCTCAATTGTTTAAATCTACATTCATTTTATGTACATGTAGCTATTTTCATGCCTAAAATTTTGGGTCATTCCACATCATTGGTCATATGACTCGAGAAATTTGATCCATGAATTAAAGATCTAAGAACTTTCTATTGGGAAGAAAGAAAAAAATTCCAAGTACAAGTTGGTCCTTGATTTAAATGCATTCACAGTACCATGGAATACCAAGTAATTAAGCAAGCTATCTAGGCCAAGTCTATTCAAAATAAATAAATAATTGTATCGTCATTAATTCAGCTGGGGTGAGGAATGGATGAAATAAACCAATTGCTAACTAATTCTATAAAATTTTATCTACACTACAAGCCAGTTCTTTCTGCTCATAAATAAGTTGAGACAACCCACTCCATCCTCGCATGGGATCAAGATTCAAACCTCAAAACTAAATAACAGGGAATAAATACCAAATTGTCTTATAAGTAGGAATTAAATGAATCAACCCCATGTAACCTCTGATGATTTGGTTCAAATTTCTGCGGTGCGACAACATTTATTGATTTAAAAAAAAAAAAGAAGTTGACTAAGTTTCGCAATAGGAAGAAGAATCCTATCCACTTACGTGGCTCTAAGCTCAACCACATGAGGTGGGCTGTCGGGACAACGGCATCTTTTCACATCCCTCCCCATGTATTTGGGCATGGAGAATGCAAGCAAACATTGTTCTTCTCCCCTTAGAGATAGTTGTGTTTCCATTGAATACTTTACCTCCTTATTTTTCCGTCTCAGTTAGAAGACAATGCCAACTTAAGATTTTTCCCCTTGTCAGCTATTGGCTGTATGGTTTGAAGAATCGGTATCAATCTTGATCGATGTCAATTCTTGGTCGAAGCCATATCGGTGGATCAATACAGACATAGGGTAAAATATTTTTAAAAAAAAATTGATTGAACCTAGGGATATTTCTGTCCGATCTAGACAGATCTGGATTGTGATCGAATTGGTATCGGCCTTGACTAATCCCAACCCCAACTCCTTCTTCTCAACCTTGATTGGCAGACTTTTATCTTCTAATAATGGATGATTTAGTGAATATGTAAGACATGATATATCTTTGAATCGTTTGGATTCTTTTCATTGAGTAACAATTTAACTATGAGAATGGGCTGGGATCACTACCTAGATGCATGGCCACTGAACCAGTTGGTGGTGGACTAACCAAGGAGGTGCACAAACATCTAACCAGGGGGCAGGGTGGTCTTTGGTCTTTCACCACCATCTATGTCGAGGCATAGGGATTACTACCTAGTCACATGGCTACTATGCCAATGGAAGGACTAACCAGGGAGTTGCACATGCATCCAACCAAAGGACAAGGTGGTCTTTTCACCACTGTCTATGTCTGGGCATAGAATTGCTATCTAGTCACATGGCCACTGTGCCAATGGGGGGGGGGGGACCAACCACTGGGAGCATGGTTTGTGGAATCTGTCAAATTGGATCGGTATCAGTCTTGATCGATCTTGATTCTTGGCCAATGTCATATCAATGGATTAATATGGATAATGGGTAAAACAGCACAAAAGAAAAACTTAAAAAAAAAAAAAAATTAAACCTAGGAGTATTTTTGTCTGATAGGCCAATCCAGATTAAGATTGAATTGGTATCAGTCTTGATCGATTCGCCTTCTCAAACCTTGATTGGCAGTAGGGGTGAAACAATGCCGGGTTTCTTAAAACCTTAACCTAACCCTAAGTCCCCAAAACTCAATCCAGACCCAATCTGGCCCTTATTAACACTGATTGGGCCGGGTTGGCCTTGATTTTTGCCAGGGTCAGATTAATCCTAATTGGTCATGTTTTTTCAATTTGTGCCTTATGTATTAAAAAAATTAATTAAAAAAAAAAAAGCATCAATTTATCAAGTGATCAATACACAATTAAAATTATGAAGTGCAACATAATAATAGATATTGAAGAGGCCTTACTATAAGAATCAATGGGCCATATTTCATTATTTTGAATAAAAGGATAGGATGACAACCCTAAATTATATATATATATATATATAATGAGGTAAAAATATAATAATGAAGCACTTCCTATGTCAAATGAAGTACCAAGTAAAATAAAATTATGAAGTACTTCCTAAATATATATATATATATATATATATATATATTTTAATTGAACCTAGGGTTTTCTGTCCAATCTAGGAAGATCCAGATTATGGTCGAATTGATATCAACCTTGACCAATCCCAACCCCAACATCGTCTTCTAAACCTTGATTGGCAGACTTTTGTCTTCTAATGATGGATGATTTAGTGGATATGTAAGCCATGATATATCTTTGAATCGTCTGGATTTTTTTCATTGAGTAAGAACTTAATTATAAGAATGGGCGGGGGTCACTACTTGGATGCATGGCCATTGAATCAGTCGGTGGTGGACTAACCAGGGAGGCATATAGGCAACCAACCAGGGGGTAGAGTGGTCTTTCGTCATCGTCTATGTTTAGGCATAGGGATCACTATCTGGTCCCATGGCTAGTATGACAATGGGAGGACTAACTAGGGACCTGCACAAGCATCCAACCAAAGGACATGGTGGTCTTTTCACCAATGCCTGTGTCTGCGCATAGGGTTGCTATCTGGTCACATGGCCACTGTGCCAATGGGGGGGACCAACCAAGAAGGTGTACATGTATCCAACTAGGGGGCAAGATGGTCTTTTTGCCAATATATTTCCTGGGCGACTTGACCCCTAGTTCACACACCAGTCAATGACTCAGCTATGTAGTTAATGGGAATTTCCAACCACGTACGAAGTACGAACATATGAGTAGGTGAGGAACACAATTGTATGGGTATTAATGAGAGAAGACTCACATTGATTGACACATGGCATTGACTTCAGGTCTTTCTTGATGGTAATGATCTTTTGCCACATGGCATTCCACCGCCGTATGTTCTGATTAATTATTCTACGTGGTTATGGTCTATTATTCTAAGTGGTTATGGTCTGTCAAACCCAGTACCTCACAATGTCAATTTTGACGAAATAGTATCTAAGACTATAAATAACAAACTCAGCCTTATTCCAATTTAATAGATCATCTACATGGATCCGAGCAAAAACAAATGAAAGACTACTCATTTGAAATGATACTATATGTTCTAGTTATGAACGTTTTGGATCTCTGTGTTGTGAATCTACTATTTGGTCCATGAATTTAATATATAAGTACTTCCCTATGTGGAAGAAAAAAAAATCCAAATACAAGTTGGTCCTTGATTTTAGATTTAGAGTGTTGCGATAAGAAATCCTCCTTGGCTCTCCGTACAACCTACACAGAGGAATATACCTAAGAGAGTGAGCATCGGACTGATCCAACGGGGGACTCTCTGATGCTTAAGTCAGATATCTCTGCAAACAGCTATTATAAGAAGAACGGAAAAAAATTTGAATTGGATGAGAATTTTTTTTCTATATTTATACTCATGGCTTTTAGTAGTAGTATTAAGATAGCTATGGTTCAAAGAAAGGCTTGGATCTAAGGTAGCAGTAACATTAGTCTCGGATAGATGATCGCAATTGATCCCTTTGAAGGGGGTTTACCTAGGTATTTATAATTGTAGTAAAGCGGTTGTGGAAAGCCCTAACTTTATAAGTGTTCTAGAGTAGATAGGAGTCCAGTCACGGTAGGAGTCCAAGTGTAGTAAGAATATATTGAGAACGTGCATGGATAGTGAGTATCCCGATCAACGATGGGATCCCTTCCTTTTAAGGGAGATTAGGAATCCTTTAGTTGATGTTTCTTGTTTGGGAACGATCCATTCCTTGCTTGGAGATTTCGTATTTTGACTAGGGGTGAATTTCCATGTGACAAGTTAGTTTCCTTTCTTGTCTAGAATCTCCGAGCATTGGTAGCTCGGTAGCTTTAGTTACCAACCTACGAAAGTAGGTTTGGCAGTCCATGAGTTGATCATGATTCATTTCCTTGATCTTTGGAGCCAGTTCGATGGTCTGGGCCCAGTGGTTCAATCAAGCCTCGTCTCGCTCAAGCCTTGGTACCACATGCGAAGATAATATTGGAGGGTATTCTTCACATCTGATATACATCCCCTTTTGGTAGTTTTAGATTTTTCAATTTTTCAACTCGAATTTGTCTCAAATTTAATGTGAAAAGAAGATCTTAAAGTTCACCAATCCACAAATTTTCAACTCTTTCTAAAATCTAATTGTTACATCATAATTACCCAAAAGCAGGAACCGAAGAAGGAACGGACGAATAGATATAATAGCATCAGCAGCAGCACCTACACCACCCATAATGAGATAATGGCAACTACTACTACTACTAATTCTCACTCAATTCTGATAGATGATTGTACCCAAAATGATATTTATATTTATAATAAGATCAGAACACTCTGAATTACCATCATGTAGTGGTTCACATGACGGACGACTTGACCAGTAGTTCCAACTTGACCCACAAAACATGTGACTATGAGTAGCCGAGGAATGAGGACCATAATGTTAATGTGTGGCCATTAATGACAGGAGACTTAGACCCTTAATTGCCACGGTACTCCATTACTTTGGAGTCTTAGGAGTCCTTCCTTGATGGGGGATGGAATTCAAAAAGCATCCTCGAATTGAGACAACCCACTCAGTCCTCTTAAGAGATCAATTAAGATTTTTTTTTTTTTTTTTTTTTATTTAATGGTGAAGGGATCGATCAATTAAGATTCGAACTTCAAAACTAACTAACAGGGAATAAATACCAAATAGTATTATAATAAGTAGAGATAATAAATCAACCCCATGTCACCTCTGAGGATTTTTGGTTCAAATTTCTTGCTAGACATGCCTCGGGCTGCCAGGGGCAAATGCATCTTTTTACATCTCATCCCATGTTTATAGGAGTGGAGAATGAAAGCGAATAAGGTACCCGAATTAGAAGACACAATGCCATCTTAAGAATTTTTTTTCTTTCTCAACCACTAGGAGCATGGTTTGAGGAATCCATCGAATTGGATTGGTATCAGTCTTGATCGATCTTGATTCTTGGCCTAATGCCATATCAATGGATCAATAAGGACAAAGGGTAAAAACAGAAAATAAATAAATAAACAAAAATTTAAACCCAGAGGTATTTTTGTCCGATCTAGGCCAATCTAGATCACGATCGAATTGGTATCGGCCTTAACCGGTCCCAACCCAATTCTGCCTTCTCAAACCTTGATTAGTAGTAGGGGTGAAATAGTACCGGGTTTCTTAAAACCCTAACCTAACCTAAGTGCCCAAAACTCAACCCATGCCCAACCCAACGATAATTGACCCTGATTTTTTCCAGGGTCAACCTAATCCTGATTGATCATTTTTTGCCATTTGTGTCTTATATATTAAAAATTAATAAATAAATAAATAAGAAGTACCACCAATTGATCAAATGATCAATACACAATTAAAATTATGAAGTGCAACACAATAATAGATGTTCAAGAGGTCTCACTATAAGAATCAATAGGCCATATTTTATTATTTTGAATAAAAGGATAGGATGACCGCCATAATATATATCATGGTTAAAATTGGGATCAGGTAGGCCTCAACCAAGGCCCGGCCCAAACTTGACCTAAGGTCGGTATTTTTCAATCCTAACCCGCTCTCAGGGTCAAAAATCTTAGCCGAGACCTGTTTAAGCTTAGAGCGGATTTGGGCCATTAGGGCAAAACTTACACCCCTAATTGGCAGAATTTTATCTAATAATGGATGATTTAGAATATGTAAGACATGATATATATTGAATCATTTGGAATTTTTTTATTTTTCATTGAATAACAAGTTAATTATAAAATGGGCTAGGGATCACTACCTGGTTGCATGGCCAATGCGCCTGTGGGGGGACTAACTAGGGAAGTGCATAGGCATTTGACTAGTAGTAGGGTGGTTTTCTTACCACCATCTATGTCTGGGTGTAGAGATTGCTACTGGTTGCATGGCTAGTGCACCAATAGAGGGACCAACCAGGGAAGGGCAAAGGCATCCAACTAAGGGCATGGTAGACTTTTGGCCAACACTTGTACCTGGACGTCTGGTGACTTGAACCGTAGTTCACACAGCGGTCAGAGACTCATTTGTGAAGCTGATGGGAATTGCCAATCACATACAAATGGCATTGACTTTGAATCTTATTTGTGAACATAATTGTGTGGACATTAATGATAGAAAAAATCACAATTGATTCACACATGGCATTGACTTTGAGTCTTTCTTGATGGTGATGGTCTTTTATCACATGGCATTCCACGAGTTAATTATTCTAAATGGTGATGGTCTTTCAACCCGTGCATCTCATTGTACAAACGTATGATTAGGGGAGGAACATGATTGTGTGGACATTAATGATAGAAAATATCACATTTGATTCACACTTGACATTGACTTTGGGTTTTTCTTGATGGTGATGGCCTTTTACAATATGGCATTCCACGAGTTAATTATTGGTGATGGTTTTTCAAACCGAGCATCTCATTGTACAGATGTATGAAAAGAGGAGGAACATAATTGTGTGGACATTGATGATAGAAAAAATCACATTTTATTGACACATGGCATTGACTTTGGGTCTTTCTTGATGGTGAGGATCTTTTACCACATGACATTCCACTGCCGTATGTTTGGGTTAACTATTTTAGCTTGTGATGGTCTTTCAACCCCAGCACCTCATCGTGTCAGTTTTGATGGAATAGCATCGAAGACCACAACAACAACAAACTCAACTAGTTATTAACGTTATGAATCTTTGTGTTGTGCATCTATTATGTGTTTATAGAATTAACATCTCCCACATTTTTATTTTATTTTTGGTAAAGCGTCTCCCATATTCCTATTGGCATATATATATATATATATATATATATATCCATCTCAATTTCCTCAATTGTTTAAATCTACACTCATTTTAAATACTTGTGGCTATTTTCACGCCCAAAATTTGGGTCATACAACATCATTGGTCATATGGCTTGAGAAATTTGATCCATGAATTAAAAATCTAAGTACTTCCCATGTCAAATGAGGCAAAAATATAATAATGGATTGCCATGTAATTAAGCAAGTTAACCTGGCCAAGTCTATACTTGATCTCACTCTCCCGCCCCCACCACCACCACCAACCCCACTACCCAAAAAGAAAAAGGGAGTAACTGTATCATCACACAAATTAGGCCTTAATTCAGTTGGGGTGAGGAATGAAATAAACCAATTACTAATATTACAAAATTTAATCTACAGTACCAGTTCTTTCTTCTCATAAATAAGTTGAGACAACCCACTCAATCATCTTATGGGATCAAGATTCAAACCTCAAAAACTAAAAAACAATGAATAAATACCAAATTGTCTTATAATTAAGAGTTAAACGAATCAACCCCATGTAACCTCTGATGATTTCGTTCGAATTTCTAGGATGCCACAACATTTATTGATTAAAAAGAAAATTTGACCAAGTTTTCCAATAGGAAGAAAGAACTTTATCCACTTATGTGGTTCTAAGCTCAAATACATGGGTGGGCTGTCAGGACAAAGGCATCTTTTCACATTCCACCCCATGTATCTGGGCATAGAGAATGCAAGCGAATATGGTTCTTTTTCCCTTAGAAATATTTGTGTTTCCATTGAATACTTTACCTCCTTATTTTTCCATCTTAGTTAGAAGACACAATGCCAACTTAAGATTTTTTTTCCCCCTTGTCAGCTACTCCCAGTATGGTTTGAGGAATCGGTATCAATCTCGATCGATGCTAATTCTTGGTCAATGCCACATCAGTGGATCAATACGGAGAGGGTATATATATATATATATATATATATATATATATATATATATATAGGAAGATCCAGATTGTGACCGAATTGGTATCGACCTTGACCTATCCCAACCCCAACTCTGTCTTCTCAACCTTGATTGGCAGACTTTTATCTTCTAATAATGGATGATTTAGTGAATATGTAAGACATGGTATATCTTTGAATAGTTTGGGTTCTTTTCATTGGGTAACAATTTAACTATAAGAATGGGCTGGGATCACTACCTGGACTCATGGCCACTAATCCAATTGGTGGTGGACTAATCAGGGCGGTGCACATGCATCCAATTAGGGAGTAGGTTGGTCTTCTGCCACCATCTATGTCTAGGCATAGGGATCACTACCAGGTCGCATGGCTACTATGCCAATGGGAGGACTAACTAGGGACTTGCACAGGCATCCAACCAAAGGACAGGGTAGTCTTTTCACCACTGCCTATGTCAAGGCATAGGATTTCTAATTGTTCACATGGCCACTGTGCCAATGGGGGGACCAACCACTGGGAGCATGGTTTGAGGAATCCGTCAAATTGGATCGCTATCAATCTTGATCGATCTTGATTCTTGGCCGATGTCATATATAGATTAATACGGACAATGGGTAAAACAGCACAAAAGAAAAACTAATAAATTAAAAAATTAAACCCAGGTGTATTTTTGTCCGATAGGCCAATCCAGATCAAGATCAAATTGGTATCAGTCTTGATCGATTCCGCCTTCTCAAACCTTGATCGGTAGTAGGGGTGAAACAGTGTCAAGTTTCTTAAAACCTTAACCCAACCCTAAATCCCCCAAACTCAATCCAGACCCAACCCGGCCCTAATTGACACTGATTGGGCGGGGTTGGCCCTGATTTTTGCTAGGGTCAGATTAATCCTAATTGATCATGTTTTTTTCCATTTGAGCCTTATGTATTAAAAAATTAATAAAAAAAAAAAAAAAAAGAAAAAACACCAATTTATCAAATGATCAATACACAGTTAAAATTATGAAGTGCAACACAATAACAGATATTGAAGAGGCCTCACTATAAGAATCAATAGGCCATATTTCATTATTTTGAATAAAAGGATAGGATGACAGCCCTAAATTATATATATATATATATATATCATGGTTAAAATTGGGATCAGGTAGGTCTCAACCAAGGCTGGGCCCAACCTTGACCTAAGGTCAGCATTTTTCAATCCTATCCCGCTCTCAGGGTCAAAAATCTTAGCCTAGACATGTTTAAGCTCAAAGCGGGTTTGGGCCATTGGGGCCAAATTTACACCCCTAATTGGTAGAATTTTATCTTTCTAATAATGATGATTTAATGAATATGTAAGACATGATTCATTTGAATTTTTATTTTTTTATCTTTCAAAATTTTTGCGAGACCACAACATTGCCCGTTTGCGTGGTTCTAAGCCTAAACATAGGTCCAAACCGGCCTTAATTGATCCTGATTGGGTCAGGTTGGCCCTAATTCCTTGATTTTTGCCATGGTTTTGCTATCCTAGTTGATCATTTTTTTAATCATTTTTTCCTCATGCACAAAAAATTTAATTAAAAAAAAAAAGAAGAAGAAGAAGCTTTTTTCAGTGATCAAATGATCAATATTAAATATTCAAGATGCCTCACTATAAGAATCAATAAACCAAATGAAAAGAATGGGCAAAAGTCCCTATTTATAATCACTTAAGTTTCCTAAGGCTTGTTTAGAAAAATAATGAGTTTTCATTCATTACCGGTTAATCCGTCATTTATCGCTAAAGGGCCCACCTTGGGGTGTCCCAATATATTAATCCATTTCTAATTATGTTGTTCCATCATTGGGATTGGGTTTGAGGTGCACGGGTGCGAAGGCCTGGGCCCCATGGCCAAATAACTCGGCTTTGGCTAATACTCTCACTGGAGGTGTTCATTGGTGAAGGTTTAATTGGTCACCACTATGTGGAAATGGTACTTGGGAAATGAAAGGGGGAGAGGGGGAGTTGGCATAATAGTTGGCAAAGATCTTAAAGATGATCTTGTGGAAGTTAAGAGACTCGGAGATAGGACTCTCACCATCAAATAGGTGCTTGACGATGAGGTTATCAACATAGTTTGTGCTCACGCGCCCCAAGCAGGACTTGACTATAGGGTTAAGGTACAATTCTGGGAGGACATGGATGAATTGATGCAGGATCTCGGCTAAGGGGAGAAAATTATTATTCGTGGGGACCTTTATGGCCATGTAGGCAAGGATCGTAGAGGATCTGAGGAGGTACATTGAGGATGCAGACTTGGGGAGAGGAATGCAGAAGGGTCCTCCATGTTGGACTTTTCTATTGCACATGACCTCTGCATCGCAAGTACCATTTTTGAGAAGAGAGAAGAGCATTTGGTTACTTATAAGAGTGGATTGCATGCAAGCCAAATTGATTTCTTTCTGACCAGAAGTTCCGATAGACTGCTTTGTAAAGATTGCAAGGTTATTTCGGAAGAGAGTTTAACGGATCAACATCGACTGCTTGTCCTAGATATGCACCTTAGTATGATGCTACACAATAAGGTGAAGCAAGTACACCAAAAAATTAATTGGAAGCGACTACATGGAGTAGCCCTACAATCCTTTACATATAAAGTGATCAAACTAAGCATGTGGGACTGTGTAGGGACTACCAACAAGATTTGGACTGACGACTGGCATTAAGAATGTGGCTAAAGTGGTCCTAGGGTTATCTAATGGTAGATGGTGTACTCCTAGAGAGACTTGGTGGTGGAACAACGAGGTCTAGACCACCATTAAGATTAAGAAGGATTGCTTTAAGACTTTACAGAGGACTAACGAGGACGAGGGGATAGAATGAGATATCACACAGCCAGGAATGAGGCTAGGAAGATTATGGGGAAAGCTAGGGAAAAGAAATATGATGAATTGTATGAAAACCTTAATACAAGGGAGGGAGAAAAAGCGATTTATATGATAGCTAAAATAAGGGAAAGAATGAGCCGAGATTTGGACCATATCAGATGCATCAAAAGTGAGGATGGAAGAGTGCTTGTATGGAATGAAGATGTTTGAGATTTAAAATGTAACCGCAAGCGTACGGATCAGTGTAGCTACGGGTCGAACACAGGGAGAGCAGCCACTTTATTTTTTATTTCTTTTAACAATGCGAAAGTGAACTGATTAATGGTTGTGATCTAATTCTAATTACCGTCCTAAAAATAACGTCCTAACCATTCGTCATCTAAGAATTTAAAGATGCAAGCCACGCAATTAAAAATAAATAAATAACTGAAAATAAACAACCCACGCAAATAAAAAAAATAAATAAATAAAGGAAAAAAAATGCTGAAATAAAAATAAAGTAAAAGAAAGGGGATAAAGCTAGAGAGAGACTCACAAGTAGGTTTCTCTACTTAGCCCGAGGGATGCATCATAATATGAGCTTCCCTACTTGACCAGAGAGTCATTCTTACAAGGGTTACTCTACTTGGCTTTAGGGAAAGGGAGACAATTAAAATAAAAATAATAAATTGATGGTTCTATGGCTAGGAGGGGCAAAGCCAACACATACACTAGCCATGAACCTTGGGGGAAAGGGATAGCAATAATGTAACGACTGAAAATAAAAAATCCTAAATTAAGAAAGAAAGGGTAGTCAGAAGAGGGAATGAGATGGGGGGAGAGAAGACTACTGAAGGAGCCTACTTACTTGAATCAATGCTTGAACTTGAAAAAAAAATTGCTCCACGGCTCGTGATCTTGTCACCTAGATCTAAGCCTAGAACTATAACTTAAAAAATTACAACTCAATTGCATAATTCATAAACAAAAAAAAAACTGAATAAAAATAAAAGAATGCTTGCATTAATTGACATAAAAAACTATTACAAAAGTGATTAAAGCAAAAATAGAGAAGAACTAAAACTAAAGAGAGAGCAAGAGAAAGAGAGAGCAACTAAAAAAAACTAGAAGAAGAATGAATTGTCTCTTCTCCTCTTACATGAGTTGTATTTATAGGGAATTGGGAGGTAGGGTAACAATTTTCTCTTTCCTAAAAGAGAGAAACCCACAATTGATTGTGAGATCTTTTGAGACCAAAAGTGCTAAGGTGGAGGAGAGAGAAGAGAGAAATAAATTTCCTATAATTTTTTTGCTTATTTTCTTTCCTCTTTTTTTTCTAATTTTTTTTCTTCTTTTTCTCTCTCCTAGGGACGATTTTTTTCTTCCTTTGTGTGATTTGGACAATCTTTAGTGATGATGTGGAGGAGAGAGAAGGTTTGGACAATCTCTATTTCTCCTTTTTTTTCTTTCCTTTTTTTTTTCTTCTCTTCTTGCTTCCACGATTTTCCTTTCCTTTTTTTTTTTTTTTTTTTCTTCTTGCTTCCACGATTTTCCTTGCTTCTAATTTGATGTGGAAATCCCCTCCATGCCCTTAGTGCTTTAAGTGAGTGAAAAGCAGGAAATCTTCAACAAAATTCTCTTTGGGACAATTGCAAACGGGCTGGTTCTGCATCTCAGTTCAGTTCTGATCCATTATTCTTTTTCTGGTCCAAAAAGAATAATCATTTGTATGGGTGACCAAACGAATGTGTACTTTTAATTGAACACGTCCATCTCGCTCAGAATTTCGTCCTCTTCGCAACCATGAAAAGAAATAGGACCTCTTTGCATGTAAAATTGAAGATATAGCGCCCGATAGTCCTTAAGGCCTTGAAAATATAAAACCTGCAAAAAGAGAGTAAAACCCAAGGTAGCTCCATTCTAAATATGTAAAATGCATGTTTTACTACCCTAGATTTCACACATAAATGTGCTCATCAGAATTCCCCCACACTTAGACTTTGCTAGTCCTCGAGCAAAACAAAAAGAAAAGAATAAAAAAAAAAAACCTAACTCACTTTCGTAAGAATCACGGTTGCACTTAGCATGTGCAACAAGCCTTTAAACCCCTAGGTCACCCCTAGTGGACGAGTTGTGTCTCATGGGTGTTTGCAGTGAATATACACCCAAAATTCAGAATAAATAAATCCCAACTTTGGCTAAAGGTAAGGCTCATACCGATCCGGAGCAAAGATAATTTCTCTTACAAGGGATCCCCACACTTGAACTTTTATTACCCTTTATCAATTCCAGGCACTAGCATATTTCTTAATTTGGAACTCACCTCATCTCTTCCAAAACATCCTTATCTTAAGGCAAAACCACTTGTGAAGAAATAGGGAACCAATGACTAAGGCGTTGGAGTGTTTTTGACTAAACATGTTACCAAGCAATAATGACATTTGCACATTTTTTTCTCTTTTTTTTTTTTCTGCTTAATAAACTCTATTCTACTCCACTACTTTTGGCCTGAATGACATGGTGGAGCAAACACGACACCAAGTTACTATGTAGCTTCGCTTTTTGCATATGTCCACAAAGGCAGTGATGCTAGAGTTACTTCAGAAGTTTCCTCCCAAGAAATTTCGATCAAGACACCACGCTTCCTGAGGCGCAATGCCCTGTCTAGTTCCAAGGGAATCAACTCTTATTCTTTTTTATACCATATTTCACATTTCATTTAAAATTGTGCATTTGTCAACCCATGCCAAATTAAAAGAAGGTCTCAACTCCAAATCAAAAGTACAAGGAACCCACAGACTTACATATAGTCCATCACCATAAAACAGGGTCTCTTATTTTTCAAAAGAAAGTCCCATCTCAAGACACATGTTTGTTTCTTTCTTCTCAACAGGTTTTATACGCTCAAAATGGGTACCTTCACAAAACTTTTATTTTCATACATCAAGCATCCAAATGGTCTGATCATTAGCCAAAAGCCAAAGTAGGACTTCATCCTTAGCAAGCTCAAAAATAAAAAGAAAAACAAACAAAACAAAGTGAAAGAAAAAAAACAAAAACTGGTTTCCCTTCCCCACACTTAAGTCATGCAATGTTCTCAATGCATGGAAAAAATTAAAAGCAAAGACAATGCAAGGGGGTCATACCTGATTAAAAATTAGTCATCAGTGTAAAGAGGTTCATGGAGATCCATGACCTCTTCGCTACTAGTATTAGGAAACTCGAGGAACGGTTTCAAACGCGACCATTAACCTTCAAATTACCCTGTCTCGATTCAAAATCTCCACATTCATGTGGATATACATTATAGACAATAAATGGGCCATCCCATCGGGATCTAAGCATACGAGGGAAAAGATGCAATCGAGAGTTGTACAATAAGACCTTATCACCAATTGCAAAAGATTTGCGCAGAATGTGCTTATCATGGAAAGCTTTGGTCTTTTCCTTGTAAATCCTAGAACTTTCATAGGCATCATTCCTAAGTTCCTCCAACTCAGATAGTTGGAGCCTACGATGAATTCCCACATCAGACAAATCAAAGTTAAGCTTCTTAATAGCCCAAAAGGCCTTATGCTCCAACTCAACTGGTAAGTGACAAGCTTTCCCATACACCAAACGGTAGGGAGACTGGCCAAGGTCAGTCTTGAATGCAGTACGATGGGCCCACAAGGCATCAATGAGCCTAAGAGACCAATCCTTACGGTTGGGATTAACAGTTTTCTCCAAGATTTGTTTGATCTGCCTATTAGACACCTCCACTTGGCCACTAGTTTGGGGGTGATAAGGGGTAGATAACTTATGAGTGACCCCATATTTTTTCATTAAGGCCTCAAAAGGCCGATTACAAAAATGAGTACCCCTATCACTAATTATTGCACGTGGTGCACCAAAGCGGGAAAAAATGTTCTCTTTGAGAAACTGGACCACCACTTTGTGGTCATTAGTTTTACAAGGTATGGCCTCTATCCATTTAGAAACATAATCAACGGCCAAAAGTATGTACAAATTCCCAAAAGAATTAGGGAATGGTCCCATAAAAGCGATGCCCCAAACATCAAAGATCTCAACTACCAAAATAGGGTTGAGGGGCATCATATTCCTCTTATTGATACGGCCAAAATACTGGCAGGCGGGGCAAGCCTTGCAAAAATCAAAAGCATCTCTAAAAAGAGTGGGCCAATAAAATCCGCATTGGAGAACCTTTGCGGCAGTCTTCTTAGGTCCAAAGTGTCCACCACATGCATGATCATGACAAAAAGAGAGAATAGAATGTTGCTCATAATCAGGAACACATCGTCGGATAATCTGATCCGGACATATCTTAAACAAATAAGTATCATCCCAGAAAAAGTGCTTAACTTGGGAATGAAACCTATACTTATCTTGAGTGGACCAGTGATCCGGAGTCACACCTGAAACTAAGAAGTTGACAATGTCGGCAAACCATGGTTCACTGGATATTGTAAATAATTGTTCATCTCGAAAGTTCTCGCTGATCGGAGAATCAACAAAAGGAATTGGGAAGCCGGATAATGGTCTGCAACTAGGTTTTCAACTCCTTTCTTATCCCTAATTTCTAAATCAAACTCTTGCAAAAGTAAAACCCACCTAATGAGACGGGCTTTGGCATCCTTCTTCGAACTAGGTATCCGAGGGCGTAATGATCAAGATACACCACCACATGTGAACCAACTAAGTAAGACCGAACTTTTCTAATGCAAACACAACACTAAAAATTCTTTTTCAGTGGTTGTATAATTGAGTTGTGCATCATTTAAGGTCCTACTAGCATAGTAAATGACAAAGGTAACTTATTAATCCTTTGACCTAAAACGCTCCTATGGTAAAATCAAGCATCACACATCAATTCAAAAGGTTCATCCCAATGTGGTTGAACAATGGGTGCATTGGTCAACTCCTTCTTAAGTTGTTTGAAGGATTCTAGGCACTCTTTAGAAAGCTCAAAAGTTTGATCTTTGGCAAGTAATGAGGTGAGAGGTCGGCTAAATGACTAAAGTTCTTAATAAACCTTCAGAGAAGCTCGCATGCCCTAGAAAGGACCGAACATCCTTAATGATTGAGGAGGTGGTAAATTATCAATTAAATCCACTTTGACTCTATCTACCTTAATTCCCTCCTTGGATATTACATGGCCTAAAACAATACCAGATTTAACCATAAAATGGCATTTCTCCCAATTCAAAACCAAATTTTAGATATACACCTTTTCAAAACTAGGAAAGATGATGAAGACATTCGAATATGAATTCCCATGAATTGAAAAGTCATCCATAAATACTTCTAAGAATTTTTCACCATGTCGAAAAATGCTCATCATGCATCGTTGGAACGTAGTGGGCATTGCAAAGCCCAAAGGGCATACGCCGTAAGCAAATGTTCCATATGGGCATGTAAAAGTGGTTTTATGTTGGTCCTCTAAAGCAATTGGGATTTGGTTATAGCCGAATATCCATCAAGAAAGCAATAGTATTCATGTCCACTAACCTCTCTAACATCCGGTCAATGAATGGCAATGGGAAGTGGTCCTTCCAGTTGCCGATTTAACTTCCTCGTAGTCAATGCACACACGCCATCCTGCTTGGACACGGGGAGGGATCAACTCATTATTGGCATTAGGAACTACAATACCGACTTCTTAGGCACTACGTGAACTGGCTTACCCATTGGTCGCGAAATAGGATAAATTATTCCATGATCCAAGCACTTTAGGATCTCTTTCTTAATAGCTTCCATCATCACCGGGTTAGCTCTTCTTGGGTTTCGTGGATGGTTTGGAATCCTCCATAAGATGTATATGATGTTGCACAATAGAAGGGCTTATACCCTTGATATCAGCCATGGTCCAACCTAGGGCTTCCTTATAATCTTTTAACACTTTAAGTAACTCCTCTTCCTGGCTAGAAGTCAAATTTGAAGAAATTATTACAGGAAGAGTCTGGTCAGGCCCTAGGAAAGCATATCTTAAATTAGATGGCAACTCCTTAAGATCTAGCTTAGGGGGCTCAACTATGGAAGGTTTGTGAATGGAATTGGAAAGGGGTCCTAAGGGCTCCACACGTGCATGAAGACTCAAGACTTCAGAAAAGAAATTTTCACTATCATCATCCAACTCATCCATACACTCTTGGAATTCTGAATCAAAATCAATATCAAAGTTGGTAACTAAATCATCAGAAAAATCCAAAAAATCCTCAAGCATATTGATCTCTTCTTCCATATGTGGTTGCTTGCCAATCCTAAACATGTTAAATTCAACAGTTTGGTTACCAAAATATAATCTTAGGAAACCATTCCGGCAATTGATTAATGCATTACTGGTAGCCAAGAATGGTCTTCCTAGAATTATTGGGATCTCATCCTTGGTTGAGAAGGGCTTAGTATCTAACACAATGAAATCAACAGGAAAATAAATTCCCCACCTTTAGTAAGACATCCTCAATCATCCCTTTAGGAATCTTAATGACCTATCTCGCCAACCAAGAGTAGTTCCAGTGGCTTTCAATTCTCCTAATCCTAATTGCTTGTACACATGGTAAGGTAAAAGATTCACACTTCCGCCAAGGTCAAGTAAGGCATGCTCAATATAGGTGTTGCCTATGACACAAGATATGGTAGGGCCTCGATCCTTATACTTGGCTGCTATAGGTGAGTAATTATGGAACTAATGTTACCGCCAATAACGCCTTTTTGGGCACACTAGTGATACGCTTGTGAGTACACAAATCTTTCAAGACTTTGCATAGGCAGGATCTGGATATGGCATCCAAAAGAGGGATGTTTACTTCTACATTTTTGAAGACTTCTAAAATTTTGTCTATGGAAGCGCTTCTTTTGTTTACCAAGCGATTAGGAAATGGGACAGATGAACATAAGGACTGTTAGGATTTGCCCTGCTCGAAGAATCATTTTTGGTTTCTCAACCAAATCATCTTTAGTTTCAGAAAATCTTTAGGTTCATCGATTAACCTAAAACAAGAGGCACATTTGTGTCCTCAATCAAGAAGAGTTAACAGGAGTAATAGATGGGGAAGATTTAGGAACGCTCAGAGGTACTCTCTACCACTCCTAAGGGCATAAACAACATTACATTGGTTAGAGGGCCCTTGTTGAGTCTGACCTTGTACTATATTCAGTGGTGCATTAATTGGTCCTTGTAAACTAACAGCCGATGATGCCTCGGGTTAGGCTCGTTGACGGTAAAGTTCCTTCTCCTCTCACGCATAATTGAGACAACTTGGGTAAGTTCTCTCGTAAGATTTTGATGGCTTGTCATGAGGAGGGCCATATTTTTTCCAAGTCACTTATTCTACTTGCCTCTCCAAAGGTTGGTAAACCTGGGGATTGCTGATAAGATGATAGAAGAGGGGCCCTAGGAAAACTCGCCTGAGGTCCTACATTTGACCTAGGAAAAGTATTTTGAGAAAAAGATTATTGTGCAAAGGGAGGCCTTTGGGGTCTAGGTTGACCTTGATTATAGAAATTGGAAGGTCCTGCTTGGTTGCCCTGATTCCAAGAGAAATTTGGGTGATTTCTCCATCCTGGATTGTAGGTGTTACTATATGAATTATTCTGGTATAAGGCACTAACACTATCATTAGAAATGCCCCCAGAGGTATTGGGGCATTCTTCTATGACATGTCCAGGGGACTGGCACCAAGCACAAATCTTAACCAAATTGACTGATGATGGCTCTCTAGGAACAATAGCCTCAATCCTCTTGATTAGGCTATCCAAATGGGCTTCCTTAGCTACTATCCCATCCACAAAATATCCTTTTCCTCCTATGGTTCTTTCACTCTCTTGGGTAGATTCCCATTCACGGGTTTTGTCAGCTAAGTCAAGTAAGAATTCCCATGCCTTTCCTTCATCTCAGAAGGATGTGAATCCTCAGGCACATAGACTCTATCATTTGTTTAGTTGGGTAATCAATACCCTCATAAATTATTTGACATAAATGCCATAGGTCTAGGCCATGGTGAGGGCATTCTTGGAGTAGATCCTTGAATCTCTCTATAAGTTTGGAAAATGACTCACTAGGCTTTTGCCTAAATCAAGGATATCACTTCTAAGCTTATTGGTCTTGTGAGTTGGGAAAAACTTCTAAGGAAGACAACTGTGAACTGCTCCCATGAGGTTATAGAATTTGTGGGTAACCCATACAACCACTTCTTAGCTTGGTCTTTCAATGCAAAAGTGATAAACCTAAGCTTAACAAAGATTATCGTAAAGTCGTTGGATCTTAATTAGAACACATACCTCTTCAAATTCCCTTAGAAATAGGTATGCATCCTCGAGGTCAACCCATGGAAGTGGGGCAACATAGTGATGTATTGAGATTTGAGTTCAAAATTATTGCCCGGCTTGTGGTAGAACTATGCAGAAGGTTGGGTTGTTCTAGGGTAGAACCTATCTTTTAGAGACTTAGGTGAAGGGTTTTGCTGTTGGTCTCCCATATTGAAGGGTTTTAAAGAGAGCAAACGATAGGGTCACTAATTGTTGGATCTCTTCTTTCTAACCGATTCTTAGTATTACGCACTCCACCTAACACTCATGCAAATGTAAAACTACCGAATTAAAGTAAGACAAGCACAAAAGAATGGATATAAAAACTTTTTTTTTTTTTTTTTTTTTTGAGAGCTACCGAGTGATCCGGTTGCTCAGTCAATTCTCGAGGTATCAGCTAGGTAAACTCGTCGTTATCATACTGTGAGGCATGGCGACCTCCAACGATACAACTATTATTGTAAGTTGTTCTTCTCGTGAATTCAATAAAAGAAAAGGAAAAAAATAAAACAAAGCAAACAAAGCACTCGATTTACCAAAAGAAAGTGAAAATAACATGAAACTGCTCCGCAACGGCGCCAAAAACTTGTTTGAGATTTAAATGTAACCGCAAGCGCATTTGATCAGTAGCTACGGTCGAACACTGGAGAGCACCACTTTATTTTTATTTCTTTTAATAATGTGAAAGTGAACTGATTAATGGTTGTGATCTAATTCTAATTACCGTCCTAACCATTCGTCATCTAAGAATTTAAAGACGCAAGCCACGTAATTAAAAATAAATAAATAACTGAAAATAAACAACCCACGCAAATAAATAAATAAATAAATAAATAAATAAAGGAAAAAAAATGCTGAAATAAAAATAAAGTAAAAGAAAGGGGATAAAGCTAGAGAGAGACTCACAAGTAGGTTTCTCTACTTAGCCCGAGGGATGCATCATAATATGAGCTTCCCTACTTGACCAGAGAGTCACTCTTACAAGGGTTACTCTACTTGGCTTTAGGGAAAGGGAGACAATTAAAATAAAAACAATAAATTGATGGTTCTATGGCTAGGAGGGGCAAAGCCAACACATACATAGCCATGAACCTTGGGGGAAAGGGATAGCAATAATGTAACGACTGAAAATAAAAAATCCTAAATTAAGAAAGAAAGGGTAGTCAGAAGAGGGAATGAGATGGGGGGAGAGAAGACTACTGAAGGAGCCTACTTACTTGAATCAATGCTTGAACTTGAAAAAAAAATTGCTCCACGGCTCGTGATCTTGTCACCTAGATCTAAGCCTAGAACTATAACTTAAAAAATTACAACTCAATTGCATAATTCATAAACAAAAAAAAAAAACTGAATAAAAATAAAAGAATGCTTGCATTAATTGACATAAAAAACTATTACAAAAGTGATTAAAGCAAAAATAGAGAAGAACTAAAACTAAAGAGAGAGCAAGAGAAAGAGAGAGCAACTAAAAAAAACTAGAAGAAGAATGAATTGTCTCTCCTCCTCTTACATGAGTTGTATTTATAGGGAATTGGGAGGTAGGGTAACAATTTTCTCTTTCCTAAAAGAGAGAAACCCACAATTGATTGTGAGATCTTTTGAGACCAAAAGTGCTAAGGTGGAGGAGAGAGAAGAGAGAAAAAAATTTCCCCATAATTTTTTTGCTTATTTTCTTTCCTCCTTTCTTTCTAATTTTTTTTCTTCTTTTTCTCTCTCCTAGGGACGATTTTTTTCTTCCTTTGTGTGATTTGGACAATCTTTGGTGATGATGTGGAGGAGAGAGAAGGTTTGGACAATCTCTATTTCTCCCTTTTTTTTCTTTCCTTTTTTTTTTTCTTCTCTTCTTGCTTCCACGATTTTCATTGCTTTTAATTTGATGTGGAAATCCCCTCCATGCCCTTAGTGCTTTAAGTGAGTGAAAAGCAGGAAATCTTCAACAAAATTCTCTTTGGGATAATTGCAAACGGGCTGGTTCTGCATCTCGGTTCAGTTCTAATCCATTATTCTTTTTCTGGTCCAAAAAGAATAATCATTTGTACGGGTGACCAAACGAATGTGTACTTTTAATTGAACACGTCCATCTTGCTCAGAATTTTGTCCTCTTCGCAACCGTGAAAAGAAATAGGACCTCTTTGCATGTAAAATTGAAGATATAGCGCCCGATAGTCCTTAAGGCCTTGAAAATATAAAACCTGCAAAAAGAGAGTAAAACCTAAGGTAGCTCCATTCTAAATATGTAAAATGCATGTTTTACTACCCTAGATTTCACACATAAATGTGCTCATTAGAAGACATTATGAGGAGATGGGGAGATTATTTTTGTAACCTATTAAATGGAGATACTATATCTGATAGGTTGGACCCAGAGGAGGAGGGGAGTAGACATGATTCCAACATACCTGATGGACATTCACTGCAAGTTGGTGAATACGAGGTTAAAGAGGCCCTGCGATGGATGAAGGTAAGTAGAACTTCGGGACCAGATGAGATTCCAATTGAAGTGTGGAAGAGCCTAGGAGGACAAGGGGTGTCTTGGCTAACCAAGTTGTTCAACAAAATCTTTAGTACAAAAACTATGCCAGATGAGTGGAGGAGAAGCATTGTGGTCCCAGTTTATAAGAACAAAGGTGATGCCCAAAATTGCAGCAACTACGGAGACGGAAAACTTATGAGTCATACCATGAAACTTTGGGAAAAAGTTATTAAGTCCCACCTAAGAGAGGAAACTGAGGTATCTGAGAATCAATTCGATTTTATACCAAGAAGATCCACAACATAAGGTATTTTCCTACTAAGAAGACTTAAGGAAGTATTTAGAGCCCACAAAAAAGACCTCTATATGGTCTTTATTGACCTAGAAAAAACCTATGATAGAGTACCAAGAGAGCTAATTTGGCAGGTCCTAGAGAAGAGAAGGGGCAGGGTTAATTATGTAGATATAATTAAGGACATATACGAGGGAGTGGTGATGAGTGTCAAAACAATGGAGGGTCAAAGTAACGAATTCCCAATCACAATTGGGTTATACCAAGGTTCTGCTCTAAGTCCCTATTTGTTTGTACTCATTATAGATGATCTAACCAGGCACATCCAAGACTCGGTTCCGTGGTGTATGCTATTCACTGATGATATTGTTCTGATAGATGAAACTGTGGACGAGATTAATACTAAACTGGAGCTATGAAGGTCAAACTTGGAATTAAGAGGATTTAGGATAAGTAGGATGAAGACCGAATACATGATGTGCTCCTTCAACCAATCTAAAGTAGGGGAGAGAGTGGTGAAACTCGGGGAACATGAACTACCCTAGAGTGAATGTTTTAAATACTTGGGATCCATTATTGCCAAAGACGAAGACATAGATGATGATGTTGCCCATAGGATTAAAGTTGGGTGGATGAAATGGCGAGGTGCATCATGAATGCTACATGACAAAAGAGAGCTTATTAAGCTCAAGGAAAAATTTACAGGACAGTTATTCGACCAGCTATGATGTATGGAGCGGAGTGTTGGGCAGTCAAGAAGAGGACTTTAAATAAACTGAGTGTAGTGGAGATGATAATGTTGAGAGGGTTGTACGGGAAGACCAGGAGAGATAGGGTAAAGAATGATTGTATTAGAAATGATTTGGGGTGGCTCCAATCCAGGACAAACTCTGTGAGAGCCAGTTGAGGTGGTATGGCTATATTCAACGGAGACCTATGGATGCCCGAGTAAGGAAGACTGATCAAATTTATTTTGTGGGAGTCAAAAAATGTAGGGTAGGCCTAAGGTCACTATTGACAAGTGGTTCGGAAAGATATGCAAAGGATAGGGCTCGATCCTAGTATGACTTCGGATAGAGTTTTGTGGAGGACAAGGACCCGTGTTGTCAATTCCCTTGTGTCTTCTCTACCGCTAACCGCCTTTTCTTATCTTAATTTTTCATAATTTTAACCTATCTTTTGGGTTTCTTTATTTTCTAATATCTGATCCATGTAGCCGACCCCATTTATCTAAGATAAAGTTATGATTGTTGTTATTGTTGTTGTGCGTGGAAATGGATATAAGGTGCTTTTAGTGTGTGGGCCCCACCCATGGGTACATTTTACTATTAGAGCTCGGCAAATCCACAATTTACCCTTATCCAAAAGTTCAAATTTGCCGGGGGATTTTGGGCACCGGTGTAACATGGCAGCCAAAAGCTTACAATGGCTTAAGTTCGGCTTTTATACTTCTCTGCCTCAACTTATTCCATCATATGTGCATCCCAATTGGCATTTAATGCGCTTCGCTTCTTCATCAATTCGCAAAAATTGACCGCTTTAATACACAATTCTGTTGTAGTCCTTACCTTATCTTCCGCCCTCATCGGGTTTCATTCTGATTCCACAGAACCTGCTGGAGTCTCTAGAGGGAAGTATGTATTGGGCTTCTTATGCACCCTTGGTGCATCCGCCATTTACTCCCTACTGCTTCCACTCATGCAGCTTTCCTTCCAAAAGGTTCTAAAAAGTGAGACATTTTCCGTGGTATTGGAAATGCAGATCTACAGTTCACTTGTTGCCACATGTTGTTGCAATGTTGGACTATTTGCCAGTGGTGAATGGAGGAGCTTAAAAGGAGAGATGGATGGGTTTGGTAAGGGTAGAAGATCTTACGTGCTGACATTAGTTTGGAAAGCTGTGGCTTGGCAAGTGTTCTGTTGGTGTTATGGGGATGATTTATGTGGTATCTTTGTTGGTGTATGATGTCTTGTATTCCGTCGCAGTTTAATCCAGGGAGTACTGGTACAGCACCTAGACAAGCCCGACGGTGGTCCCGTTAGCCGGTTAGCAGGCCGTGCGGGTTGTAAGGGGGCAGGAGGCCCCCTGCATAGCAGGGGGTATAGGGGGCACAACCCCCCGCTTGAATTTTTTATTTGAGGGCAATTGTAGTTTAATTCAGATTAGGGTGGCAATTATAGTTTAATCCGGATTAGGGTTTTTTCACTATATATTTGTAGTGAGAGTTTCTTTCTCTGTAATGCAAGCAATACTGAGAGGTGTGAGGACGAGCGCTGTAACCCTATTCTTCATTGATAGTGAAGCAGGATCTCATCTCACCGAGGACGTAGGCAACCTTGCCAAACCTCGTAAAATCCGTGTGCATTGTTTGTTTTGTTTTTCC
>CM040969.1:22002866-22016535 GCA_022985045.1 Macadamia tetraphylla
AACAAGTACAAATTTACATGAATCTTATGAATTTCCAAATTTTGAGTTGTTTTACTGATTTGATGCTTCAAATAGATTAAAATAACTGTAATAAAAACCAATCACAAATTTCAAAGATTTAGGAAAAAATCAAAGTTAGTGCACTCAAACCAATAGTTGTCATGCACAAGCAGTAATGAAATGACCATGTAAGAAAGGCGGTCACATAAATGAACAGAGAAAACTAGTCTCGCAAGTCCCAACTGTCCAATCAGTTTGCATTTGAAGCACACATCAAACGAAATCCAAGTTCTCAATAAATATAGCTGATATGATTAAACCGAGTCCATTTCTCAAAACTCAACCTTCAATATTGTGACCATATGTTTTAGGAACAATACACATCAACATCAGCCTTAAACTTGAATTGCAAATCACATTAAGACATTAAAAAACAAAAATTGAACTACTCAGGGAAACCACACAACAAAAAAAAGGTTAACAACAACAGCATCCAGAAAAAATCAATAGGTAAGGAGTAAAGTAAGACCTATATGCTGCCTTATCTGTAAGTGGCCTTCTATGAGCTGAAAGTTTTCCTTCCTCGATGAATGGGAATTAGAGTCAAATTTCTGCACTACGTTCACAATAAATTGGTCCACGGAGATTCAGAGAGGAACCTAGCGACAAATTTGGTATGGTTTAGACATTCCAAGGTCCAAGCAAACTTTAAAATCGAATGATCAAAACAATCGGTTACATAAGCGCATCACACGTTGTTCCAGTGAAGCTTAGAAATGAAGTTGAAATACATTTGTGATAGCCTGCTCTAATAGAAAGCAATGAGCAGTAGCACCCAGACATTTTAAATTTTCTATTATTTTCAAACTCAAAACTGAATTCAACACAAGTAAGCTTCTTCTATAAAGATCTCAATTCTAACAGTTTCTCTAAGAAATAGTCTCATTCACTAACAAGTTGTATAAATTTTGAAATTCTTTCCATGTTCTATGGATGCAGCATTTTTCTATTACACATGCTTCTGATGGCAGGTCTTGGATTCTGATTATCTTTGTGTGTCTGCTGGACAGCAACAACCTACATTGAGTTCACTTGTTTGTCCTTTTAATAGTAGTTACAATGGCACTTGAGGACACCTGTCATCCAACATCAATGCATATTATCATTGAAAAGAAAGTGTATATATTTTAGTTCTTCTCATATCTGCTTAGTCCTAAGTAAGAATAATTGTATTCTTTCCCATTGAGACCGCATAATAAACCACCTTTAAGCTTTCTATGCTTCCTAATTTGACTCCACACTCTTAAACCTTTTCATCCCTTTCAATGAAATCAAACACAAACCAACAAGTGGATTTCCATCCTATTTTAAACCATAAATTCTCTGACCGCATACAATTTTCTTATGAAATTGAAATTTTCTACTATCAAACTCAGCTTTAGTTTAACAAGAAAATCTAATCTCATCATTTTTCCTCAACCATTAAACCATCGGTTAAACATTCCAAACTCCTTTAGTAAGATCTTACCCATTTCCAAACCATAGAGCATGTTGTAATTCCCTTGATTCCATTGAGGCATTACATCAAACACCTACTAGGCTACTAGTCACCAACACTACAATGAACCATAACTATGTACTCTATTTTTTTAGTTTGAACAATTGAACGTGCCATTCATAATAATAATAAAAACAATAATAACAATAACGAAACACCCATGTACGGTACAAAGATCAAGATATAAGTTTCTGTGAATTCATCGAATAAAAGAGAACAAGAATGAAAATGCTATGAACCAATATCAGAAATGTGATTCTCAAAGGAATAGTAAGGGGTTCGAACGAACCAACATGGGAATGGGATTCGTTCGATTCTCTGTGTAGTGAGAAAAAAAAATTTAAAAGAACACAGTTACAAAAACAAACTTAGGTGTAAGACATGGAAAACTGAAACATCAAAAGATCATTGCTTACCTCAAGTGATGGGAAGAAGATGACCGATGGTAAGGTTTGTTGATCCCAACAGAGCACTCACGCAGACCCACGAACAAACATGGGAATGGGATTCTTTCGATTCTCTGTGAAGTGAGAAAAAAAAAAAACACACAGATTACAAAAACAAAAAACGTATGACATGGAAAATAGGCTGAAAACAAAATCTTTGCTCACCTCAGATGAACATCCAACCCAAAGAAGATGAACGATATCGTGGGTCTGAGTTGTCTCCCCTCCTTTGTCTTTCTCCCATGGTGATGGAGCCAGAGCCGGAGCTGGAGCCGGAGCAGGAGCCAGAGCAGCACCAGAAGAAGTGACAGGAACAACAAACGGTTCCAAGAGAAGAAACTTTAGAATCGTAAACTGGAGGAGAACACTCACGCAGCACCGTTCTTCTCCCTCCTCTCTCTCTCTCGTGTGTGAATGAGAAGTCGATGGGTGAGTCAACGATTCTTCTCCTCGATTCCTTCTCCCGCCGTGCTTCTCCTCCATTCTATTTAAGCCCTAAATCTCCGAAACCAAAGAACAAGTCTTCCTCCTCTCGAAATCCATAGTCCGAACAACAAATCAGCAACCCATTCTTTCCCCTTTCGAAATACAAAGTCCGAACAGAACTTGTGCCCTCAACGACGCGATCGGATCATCGGACGTTAAAGAGTCGATCGAGAAGACGATTAAACTTGAAATCGAATTTTTTCACCGATTGGAACATGAATCATGTCCAACGCGTAGGTATACTAAATCAGCGACGGCTTCCACTTGTTTTGGGTATTTTGGTAATACGAAACCGGTTTTGGGTATATATGTTGAGTGAAACCCATCGATGCGATTTCAATAAAACCAAACCCAATCGGTAATCGTAATTTTCCCATTTTTCTATTTGCTGCTTCTTTCTCTTTATTCTTCGTTGATAACCAATTCAATACAATAGATGTCAAGTTGGTGAGTAAACATCTATTTATTTTTGGAAAGTTTCGTCTTTCTTGTTATGTTTTGGGTAAAAAATTACGTGAATGTTCTTATACATCCCTGATCTGTGAATTTAGAATCTATTAAATTAAGAGAGAATTGATTTTAAATTCACGGACCAGGGTCATTCTCGTACATTCTCGTAGGTGAACCTGATCCACTTTAAAAAATTACTGAATCTGTGATTTTTTTTTTTTTTTTTAATGTATTAGGGTGTGGTTTCTTCTCATTTTAATGGCATCCACTCTGTTAGGAGATCCGTGCTTGCCCTGAAGTCAGATCCCTTGAAACCGCGTGTGGATCAGATACGGAAGCAAGTTTAACAGATCTCTAGCCCTCGATGATGCTTCGTTTGCACGAAAATTGAAGCTCCAGAACTCGAAGCTTGTTAGGGTTTTTTCTGATCTAACTCGTAATTATACAAATCTGTCATCTAGATCGTCTTACCAGTCTTTGTTCGTTTCCAATGATGTTTCGATTGATGAGTATACGCTTTGCCAGTTCGAGAAGGAGGTGAAGGAACGATCAAGGTTACACGGCAAGTGATTGTAGAATCGAAAGAGACTTTCGATAACCAGCTGAAGATTCAGAAGCTTAAAGACACTATTTTTACTGTGAACGAGCACCTCACCAAGGCTAAGAAGCAGAGGGCTTTCTCGAGCTTGATTGCTGTGAAATCGATTTCCAAGAGCTTGTGATTTCTTCAAGCAGTAGCTCCCTCCCCAGTTGTTCGCGTGTGGATTTCATCACAGAGTGACACAAGTTTCAAATTAAGAGAAAGGATCAAACTTACAGACAATCAGTTGAGGTAATAAAAACAAAGAAAGTCGAGATTACTATCATTTTCTAGGAACTCTTCGACTGAAGATGCACGATCCGCTAGGTTCTTGGAAGCAGTGCAATACCAAGTGTTGTGACGATGGTGGGAGCACTTGGAGGGTCACGTTTATGGAGGTGGAGGTGGAGGTGGAGAGTGAAATCTTCGGCAGAGGAAGAGGAGTGGTTCGGGGAGTTATGGGAGATTCAGAGAAAGAAAACAAAAGAAACAGAAGAGAGAGAGAGAGAGAGAGAGATATTAGGGTGTATATTACGTACTTCACCTTTTGGATAGGTATTTTGGTATTTAAAAAATATATATTATCTGACATCAGCATATAAGGTATATTCTGTTATAATGACTGATGATAGGGTCCGAGTATAATTTAGTATTATGTAAGGGTGTCTCTCTAATAGTGGCATTCTCTAGGGACGCATTGTAAATTACTCTATTTTAATTGGATTTGAATACCTTTAAACTTATAGAAAGCGATTAAATTCAGATTTTGGACTATACATGTATTCTCTCGACTTATGTAATCTGAACTTTCCTCCCCCTAATAAATATAATGTGTTCTTCATTAATCCTTCTAAGTTGTCTTAGCTCTTTTCCTCATTCTTTTGAATCTATTTAAACTTCAAGAACTCTCAAAGATTTGGATCTTGATACCCTTTGACCAGATTGGGGTAAATGGCCGATAATACTAGAAGGATTCCTCATTGGCTAATAGGTATTGTAACGGTATTCGTGATCGGTTTAATAGGTATTTTCTTTTATGGTTTATATTCGATTGGGTTCATCCCTTTAATAATCAAATGGAACAAGTTGTAGAAGTGAAAAGTACTAAGAACTCAACAGGACTCTACCTCTCGAATCGATATCATTAAATGGATACGAATGTAAATTCAAATTCAAATTTTGACTATTCATTTACATCTCTAATCACTAGGTCACACTTATTACTATATTATATCAAAAAATAGGTGAAGGGTAAGAGGTTCAAACTGTTGACGTTTCCTAAATTTATGAAGGTCATCCCCAAATATTGAAGAAAAACTACAAACATGAAGGACACATTCCATTGGTTGTTTACTAGATATGTCCTCATTCTGGCCTCAACCTAGGGTTCGAGCACCACTCTGGCATCATTCTAGTTATAGGAAGTCTTATTTATTCTTTATTTAGACCAGAACTTTTTTTAGCCTCCATTCCTAACCCAACTCATTCTTCCTCTACCCTAAGGTATATTGAGGTTGAACTGATTTGAACCAAGCGTCTTATCATGAGCTCTCTAGTGATGATATCAGTTTCAGGCCCCGCATCGGTAGGCCCAATTGAGCGTGATCAGTTAAGTTTGAAATTGGTCCAATCCGTTTAATACATGTGCTAGGCTCAAGGCCAACCTAAGTAGAATCACTAGTTTCCGATGCAAGGGGTGCAACGGGTGTCATTGCCTGACATGTTTAAAGCCTATTTAGAGTCTCTTTATTCAGCCTGATAAGTTTAAAGCTTGTTTATAGCATGAATAGAATTCATTTACTCAATCCAACACATTAAAAGCCCATTTAACTCGATTATTGGTAGCCCAATTAAAGACCGTTACTTCACCAATTGTATATAAATGGGACCATGCCTAGTCTATGAGCCCTGAATACTTAAACTAGGATGTCAATTTCAGACTTGGCCCTATTAATAAACGTGTCATGCTCAAGCCTGACCCATTTATATAGTCGTTCCTGGTGCATGGTGTAAGCCTAAAGGTCGACTGGCCAGGCATTCTATCTACAAGCTCAACTCAACCCAACCGTTTATAAGGTATATATTGTTTTTCTTTTAACGGGAGATAGAATAAGATATATATTGATATTTTTATCAACTATTCAATATAATTAAGTGTAATTTACCAATCAGATAAGCGAGCCCAGTTCTCACCTTCCTGCTCTTACCGATTGATTTGTTCAACAAGATTATTAACATTATACGATTTCCATTTTCCATAGGAGAGTCTCACCGTCACCGGCTAGGTTTAGATTCTGACGAACTCCAACTCTGGATCTGAAACTTGAATGACAAGAGTTTTTTTTTTTTTGGCTGAAGTGCCTCACAGGTTAGTTGCAGAACCGAGCGGGAAGAGGGGAGAGAAAAGGTGTAGCAATGGTGGATTCAAGATTTGATATCTTGTCCCGATCCAATGATTTTATTTAAGATAATCAAATTCTACGATTAAAATCCCGCTAGCACATAAGATTCTAGGATAACCCGCTAGCATACCTATCCCTCTCCCATAAATAATGATGAGATCGTTAATGATGAGATCGTTACATTTTAAAAGTCATTCAGTTGGTTTATTTGACTATGCATCTAATGAGTATTATAAGATCACGGTGATCATGGGCTACTAATGCTATGGTCACGTTGTATCAATTAGGAGTGTGGAGAATGATAGAACAATCACAACCTAAAAAAAAAATGAAAGAAAAGATCAGAGAAAGATTTTTGTTGGAACTGATGAAGGATGTGTTTGATTGGATAAATTTTTAGAAACATATATCTAATATGGATGCAATCCTTTAGAATGTGATTCCTTGGAATCATTATTCTTGACAAAATAACTGTTTGGTTTGTATTGATTTTGTATGGTGATTCATCTTGAAAAATTGTTTGAGAGATATTTTGACTATTCTTTTCACTCTCTCGTATTCAATTTCAGAATAGAAGAGGAATAAATTTTTATTAGTAAAGTAGAAGAAATTTCAAAAGGCTTTGTTTTGGTTGCAAGGAAATGAAAGTGAAGGAAAGTGATGACTATACATGATATTAGAAATTAGCAAATTTAGAAATTAGACCTTCAACATACTAATCACTTTACATGATATTTTTCCTTTTGAGTTAAAGCTTGACTTAGGCATCAGAGTTTGTTTCCGGAGTTTCCTTCGAGTTAGTTTTGATCTGTATTAGATAGGACCATGCAGAACAGAATCGTGCTTCAACAACACCATTTCTCTCTTCCTCTCTCCTTTCACTCCTCAAAACAACACTTTATGACCATTACAACTCCCCTCTTGCCGGTGAATGGCAATCGCTTGGTCTACCTATTTTGTTCTGATTTCATTGTATTTCTCCATATTCAGCATTAGCCAGTGTCACAAAAAACAAAACCATATCAATTCGTTAACCCACATTTTTTATTTTTTTTTCATAATCTTATCAAATTTAACGAGACTTTGAAAAGGGTGGAGTGTTAAAGAAATCAGCCGACAGGGATTTACTTGTAATATGAGAAATCCGACCTTATGGCAACCAAGCAGCTTTACTTTTCTAATTTTAGGAGATGTTAGATTGTCTACCCTTGAACTCCCACCCACCTAGTCCGTAGAATACCATTCAAACGGGCCATGGACCAGAAATCATTGAAAAGTCAATATTTGAAGGATGGAAGTATTCTACTACAAAAGTGGTCCAATATATATTTGAAATAGAAGAAAGGAATAGAAGCATACCGGGCTAGGTAACCTATTTATCCGGCATTTAAAGGGAGAAAGAAAGAGGACATCCTAGAATCTAGACCAAATAGGAACTAGAAAGTGAAGGTTAAATCCATCCATTCATTCATTTGTTGGCTCATGATAATAAATACATCACGTGATTTCAGTGCATGTTAGGACTTTAGGACACATCACCAGATTGAAAATTCAAACTCCTTTTTGCAAGACACGCTGTGTCTGATAGAGACCTATGAGGGGCCAGCATAGGGGTCGCTAGTAGGGATGTGAATGGATGGAATATGAATTGTATTTGGATTTGATGTTATTTGATTCTGTTTTTTTTTATTAGATTTGATGACCTTTAAACTTATAGGAAAGCAGATTAAATTCGGATTTTGGATTATACATGTATTCTCTGACTTAAGTAATTCGAATTTTTCTCTCTAATGAGTATAATTTGCTCTTCAGTGAGCATTCTAAGTTATCTTGGTTCTTTTCCTCACTCTTTTGAATCTATTTAAACTGCAAGAACTCTCAAAGATTTGGATTTTGATACCCTTTGATCACATTGGGGTAAATGGCCGATATTATTAAAAAGATTCCTTTTTGGCTAATAGGTATTGTAACTGATATTCCTGTGATCGGTTTAATAGGTATTTTCTTGTATGGTTCATATTCTGGATTGGGTTCATCCCTCTAATAATCGAATGGAAGAAGTTGTAGAAATGAAAAAGTACTAAAAACTCAAGAGGCCTCTACCTCTCGAATCAGATATCATTAAATGGATATGAATGTAGATTCGAATTCAAATTTCAAATATCCATTATATATATATATATATATATATATATATATATATATAAAGGTGAAGGGTAAAAGGTTCAAACTGTTGACGTTTCCTGAATTTATGAAGCTCATCCCCAAATATTGAAGTAAACCTACAAACATAAAGGACACGTTCCATTGGTTGTTTGCTAGATATGCCCTCTTTCGAGGCTCGACCTAGGGTTCGAGCATTACTCTGGCATCATTCTAGTTATAGGAAGTCTTATTAATTCTTTATTTAAACCAAAACATTTTTTAGCCTCCATTCCTAATCCAACTCATTCTTCCTCTTCCCCGAGGTATATTGAGGTTGAACTGATTTGAACCCAACTTCTTATCATGAGCTCTAATGATGATATCAGTTTAAGGCCCCGCATCGGTAGGCCCAATTGAGCGTGATCAGTTAAGTTTGAAATCGGTCCAATCCATTTAATAAATATGCCAAGCTCAAGCCCAACCTAAGTATAAACACTAGTTTCCGGTGCAAGTGGTGCAATGGGTGTCATTGCCTAACATGTTTAAAGCCTATTTAGAGTCTCTTTATTCAGCCTGATAAGTTTAAAGCTTGTTAATAGCATGATTAGAATTCATTTACTCAATCCAACACATTTAAAGCCCATTTAACCCAATTATTGGTAGCCCAATTAAAGACCGTTGTTTCACCAATTGTATATAAATGGGACCATGCCTAGTCTATGAGCCCTGAATACTTAAACTAGGGTGTCAATTTTAGACTTGGCCCTATTAATAAACGTGTCGTGCTCAAGCCTAACCCATTTATACAGTCATTCCTAGTGCATGGTGTAAGCCTAATGGTCGACTGGCCGGCCATTCTATCTACAAGCTCGACTCAGCCCAACCGTTTATAAGGTATATATTGATTTTCTTTTAACGGGAGATAGAATATGATATATATTGATATTTTTATCAACTATTGAATATAATTAAGTGTAATTTTTTTTTTTTTTTTATGGTTAAATAAATATATTAAAATTTTGAAAGTCTAAGACAATTAAAGTCCATTTACAACCCTATTTAAGGTTTAATGCTGCACTAACCCATTTAAGGCCCGTTTAATAGAAACCCAAAACCCGACTGAGCCCGAGTCATTATATAAACATGTAGGTCAAGGTGCAAGAAAATATGTTCGTCAGGCCAGCTTGGCCTGCCAAGACCAACCAAGCCTGACCGTTGACACCCTCGACTTAAACGGATAATGTGCGGTCCTAAAGTGGAAAAGTCCAATTAGCCCCACTGATTGACACTCCTACAATCCAAGATGGAAAATCTCAACCAAATGGTAGCCAATTTAGCCAGCCTTGTCCAAACTAAAATCAATTAGGGCTAACATATTGAAAACCAGGATCAGACCCGACCTGTAAATCGAGAAATAGTCCTAAGATAGCCCTAGAAGAAGAGATATAGTGATCAACTCAAATTCAGATTTCAATGAACTATACACATTGGAGCTGAACCTCAATCCAAATTGTTGCTTGGATTTCTCAGGAGACCCTTGCCTTGGAAATTTGAATTTCTGTAGGTTCGAATAAAGATTGTTTTATTGGATCGGTGTTAAAGGCCGTTTTCACCATGTGGTGAAGGAGCTTTAGGTGGGTTTTAAAAGAATTTGATATGAACTCACTCGTTGACAAACAACACCCAATCCGAAACGTTAACAATCAGAAGGGGATCTGGCGGGTAGAACCAAAATTGGATGCAAAGACTGAGGCTGCAGTTTGGTAATGTTTTAGAAAAATGTTTTTGGAATTTTTTTATTGTATGGGAACGAAAAATGGAATAAAGTGTTTGGTGCATTCATGATGTGTTTCGTCTTTTAAAAGGTAGAAACGAGAAATGATGGAATAATAAAAGGTAGTTCTGTCATTCCAATTTCGTTTAAAAAAAAAAAAAAGTATTTTGACACATAAGCTGAAATTTTTGTTTTTGACACCAAACGCAGCCTAAAGGATTAATACGAGTCTAAGGTCCTCTTTGGTATCATTTTTCTTTTTGATTTTTATTTATTTAACAAAAATCATTAATGAAAATCATTTTTTTATCAAAACATAAAAACGGTTTGATAACTACTTGACAAAAAATGGTTTTTTGTGAGAAATAGTTTGGTATCTCTATGTGCAAAATATTTTTTTAAATAAATGGGTGAAGAAATTCCCTTCATCCATCTTTCTCATAACTCTCTTTCTCCATGTTGGACTGAAAAAGAGGGGGCAAGGGGTTTGGATTTCTAATTACAAAGCAAATGACTACTTTACCCCTCTATATTGAGCCTTTAAGCATATGCTCATTAAAGTCTAGCGCAAAAATAATTGAAAATCATTTTTGGCCAAAACACATAAATGACTCTTTATCTCTTTTTGGTTTTTGTGTTTTATCAATTTTTTTTAAATAGAAACAAGCTTCATAAATGATACCAAATGCAGTCAAAACCATTTTTGTGAACAAAATCAAAAGAAAAATAATACCAAAGAGGGCCTAAATTGTTTGTAGCGAGTGGTGAGGTATAGTGAGTATCTAATAGTTGAGAGAGTCCGATCATGCACCTAAGCTGTTGGATGTTTATTGTATCTCACTGCCTCACTGTAGACGATTTTTATACACCAAATATGAGAGGGTGTTGATGAGAGTCTTTTACTCTATCAAAATTGGAATGATTGCTACACCCTTCTTGCAGCAAAAAAAAAAAAAAAGGAATAATTTACCTTGAGTTTATAAAATCTCTTCTATGTTTAGTATTTTAAAAAATATCCTTTAAAATTTCATTTTTTTGACTCATGTAGAGATTGCAGCAGCTAAGGCAGAAGCCAAAATGTCTCCGTCACTTAGGTTTAAAATGGAAAGTATTGACTTGACAACAATCCGTAGATCCAGTGCACTATGCACTGGTTGCAGCTAGGGGTGCGAGTTTAGCCCTGACAGCCCAAAGCCACCCTTGGCCCGCCCTGATCCTAAACAAGTACTGACCCTAAAATTTTGGCCTTGAGGGCGGGCCAGATCCTGAAATTTCTGACCCTGAGTCAAGGTCAAGGAGGGTAAGGTTGATGTCTTTGGCCCGCCCAGCCTACCTTGAACCTGGCCCTGATTTTTTACCCTGAGTTTAGGCCTTGGTTTTTGCCTCTGATGTTGATTTTGGATTTTTTTTGTTTTCTTAGGATGTTCTCCTCTTTGTTTAACATAACAAGGATTTTGAGATCTTTGACTTGTTTGTCTTATTAGGATGATCTTTAATTTATCATGACAAATAATTGAAATTTTTTGGATTATTTGCTTTCTTAAGATGATCTCCTCTTTGTTTACCATAATAGTTAGAGTTATTTATATTGTTTGAATGTTTGCTTTAGGATGTTCTCCTCATGACAAGTAATTTGTGACTTTGCGTTTTTTTATCTCCTATTTATTATGAATATTTTTTATATTTTAGTTATTTCATATTTCGCATGGTCAGGGTATACTCGGCCCTTGATGGCAAACCAAGGTCAAGGTCAAGACCAAACAGGGTCATCTAGGCCCGACCCTGAAAAATCAGGGTCAATTAGGGAGGGTAAGGGTTGAAATTTGAGCGTTGAAGGGTTGGGCTGGTTGAAGTTTCTTGCCTTTAGTGAGTGTCAGGACTGGTTTGGGCCTAGTTAAGGGGACATAGGGTTGGGCTAGGGTTCTAAGAAGCCCGGCCCAACCCGGCCCTGTTGCACCCCTAGTTGCGGCCTTTGCTTGCAGAGCATGTGTTAGGAATGAAGAATGAAGGTCTAAGGATCGACTCCTGTCACATGCATCCCCTCCCCTCCAGGGTGTGTGAGTAAAGTCTCCTCCTACTGTTTCTTAGGATGTAATAACAAAAAAAAAAAAGTGAAGACTTTGACAATTATCCTAGTACATTTGTACAAGGGCACGAATCTTAATGGGTAAAAAGCAGAACGACTCTAAACCTGAACTCAAGGTTTTGAGCATTACCAAATGATGAAATGTTTGCTGGTGCAGCCAAACATGTGGATATGATTTGACCAAACATGCTTGTGCTAATTAATTGAAATTATCCCAAAAATATTATGTATTATTCCGTACATCTCAAAGTATGACTTTGAGTCACGTACCCCCATCAGTGGATCAAAATCCTCTGTTTTTCTCATCCCTGTTTTTCTTTGTTTTGCTACCTGCAGAACACGACACGTGGACAACTTTAAGATCAACGGTCAAGATTGGGTGAGGATTATTACATCCGGTGCGTTGGTCTTAAAGTTGTCCACATATCGTGTTCTACAGGTAGCAAAACAAGGAAAAATAGGGATGAGAAAAATAGAGAATTATTTTCCCCCATTAGTTGGGCAATGGGATTCTATTATGAGCCGCCGGCAGTGTGGCGATACTCCTGCCCAGAGGTGAAACTGTTTGTACCTTGCAAATCATAACCTGACCTGTTTAATGCGCTCTGTCTCGTTTCCCGTCTCCCTCTCCTTCTCCAACATCACAGTTTCAAGGTACTGTCTCTCTCTCTCTCTCTCTCTCTCTCTACACGAACACACATGTACTCACAGAGTTAAGCAAGCAAACAATTATCATATTCATTTGCCTATTTTGAATTTCTGAATAAGCGCTGTTTTCTTTACTTGAAAATCAATTGATTTTTGTTGTTTGATGAATTGCTCTTAGAATTTAGGGTGTAATTCCAAAGTTACATTGAGCTGATGGAAGCCCATTGCTGATAGATTATTTCTTTATCCTGTTTCCTTCAAAATTTCTCCAGTAACTAGGGAATTCATCATGAAGAGATCACAAATTCAAGACTCTGGTGTTATTAAAAGGTTGCATTTGGTATAGTGCGATATGATTGAATATAGAAATGAAATGGATACGTACAGTAACTAACACACTCTTGCTGATCTTACTGGGATCATTTATAGCTTGGTTTAAGGGGAAAATTCTGACTGAAATACTTGCTAATTAATAGTTTACCTGAATCGAATTCTTTGTACAAAGTTTGTTAAGGAAGTGAATGAATCAAGAAATTTTTTTTCATTAACTTGGGAATGAAAGATGGGTTGTTGAGTAGCACTTGATTGCAATCATAGTTTGCCATTATGAAGATTCCATGGGATAACATGCTGATAGATAGATTGTCTTTCACTTGTTATAGGGATTACTGATTCCAGTGTGTTGTACAAGGTTTCATTTGTAATAGTTGTTGGAGTTTTGGAAATTTCGCAACTGAATTAGAGAAAAATAATGGATTTTCTCTCTAGTTCCAGCTCATCTTAATTGGGTTTTGGTCGGGTTTTCAGTGGAGATATACTATTAAAATGATGTGTTTTCTCCCCTCTTTCTTTCATTTGTTCCTTAGTTGCTAGACTCAATAGTAAACCAAGACCTTGCTGTAATTTCTTATGAATTCAATGGTTAATATGAAAAATCTGTCGAGAGAACAACTGCCTAGTGTTGGTGTACGATGTCTTGTATTCCGTCACGATTTAATCCGGGAGTACTAGTGCAGCGCCTTGATAGGTAGGATGGCGGTCCCGCTAGCTGGTTAGCGGGCCATGGGGGTTGCAAGGGGTGGGAGGCCCCCATA
>CM040969.1:22016635-22047190 GCA_022985045.1 Macadamia tetraphylla
TGTTTGCGGTGAATATACACCCAAAATTCAGAATAAATAAATCTCAACTTTGGCTAAAGGTAAGGCTCATACCGATCTAGAGCAAAGATAATTTTCTTACAAGGACCCCACACTTGAACTTTTATTATCCTTGATCAATTCCAGGCACTAGCATATTTCTTAATTTGGAACTCACCTCGTCTCTTCCAAAACATCCTTATCTTAAGGCAAAACCACTTGTGAAGAAATAGGGAACCAATGACTAAGGCGTTGGAGTGTTTTTGACCAAATATATTCCTATGCATTAATGACATTTGCATTTTTTTTTTTTTTGCTTAAACTCTATTCTACTCCAGTACTTTTGGCCTGAATGACATGGTGGACCAAACACGAGACACCCAAGTTACTATGTATTTTCTCTTTTTTGCATATGCACACAAAGACAGTGATGTTAGAGTTCCTTCAGAAGTTTCCTCCTAAAGAATTTTGATCAAGACACCACGCTTCCTGAGGCGCAATGCCCTGTCTAGTTCCAAGGGAATCAACTCTTATTCTTCTTTATACCACATTTCACGTTTCATTTAAAATTGTGCATTGTCAACCCATGCCAAATTAAAAAGAAGGTCTCAACTCCAAATCAAAAGTACAAGGAACCCACAGACTTACATATGGTCCAACACCATAAAACAGGGGTCTCTTATTTTTCAAAAGAAAGTCCCATCTCAAGACACAGGCTTGTCTCTTGCTTCTCAATAGGATTTTTATACGTTCAAAATGGGTACCTTAGTCAAAAATTTTATTTTCATACATCAAGCAACCGAATGGTATAATCATTAGCCAAAAGCCAAAGTAGGACTTCATCCTTTAGCAAGCTCAAAAAAAAAAAAAAAACAAATAAAACAAAGTGGAAAAAAGCGAACTGGTTTCCCTCCCTACTAAGTCATGCAATGTCCTCAATGTATGGAAAGAATTAAAAATGAAGACAATGTAAAGGGGTTTTACCTGATTAAAGTTAGTCATCGGTGTAAAGAGGTTCATGGAGATCTATGACCTCTTCACTACCGATAGGAAACTCAAGAATGGCTTCAAAGCGACCATTAACCTTGAAATTACCTGTTCTTGGATTCAAAATCTCCACAGCCCCATGGGGATATACATTATGGACAATAAATGGACCATCCCATCGGGATCTAAGCTTACTAGGAAAAAGATGCAATCGAGAGTTGTACAATAAGACCTTATCACCAATTGTAAAAGATTTATGCAGAATGTGTTTATCATGGAAAACTTTGGTCTTTTTCTTATAAATCCTAGAACTTTCATAGGCTTTATTCCTAAGTTCCTCCAACTCAGATAGTTGGAGCCTACGATGAATTCCCGCATCAGGAAAATCAAAATTGAGCTTCTTGATGGCCCAAAAGGCCTTATGCTCCAACTCAACTGGTAAGTGACAAGCTTTCTCATACACTAAACGGTAGGGAGACTGACCAAGATTGGTCTTGAATGCAGTCCAATGGGCCCACAAGGCATCAATGAGCCTAAGGGACCAATCCTTACGGTTGGGATTAATAGTTTTCTCCAAAATTTGTTTGATCTACCTATTAGACACCTCCACTTGGCAACTAGTTTGGGGGTGATAAGGGGTAGATAACTTATGGGTGATCCCATACTTTTCATTAGGGCCTCAAAAGGCCGATTACAAAAATGAGTACCCTTATCACTAATTATTGCACGTGGTGCACCAAAGTGAGAAAAAATGTTCTCTTTGTGAAGCTGGACCACCACTTTGTGGTCATTAGTTTTACAAGGTATCCTCTATCCATTTAGAAACATAATCAACAGCCAAAAGTATGTACAAATTTCCAAAGGAATTAGGGAATGGTCCCATAAAATTGATGCCCCAAACATCAAAGATCTTAACTACCAAAATAGGGTTGAGGGGCATCATGTTCCTCTTATTGATATGGCCAAAAGACTGGCAGGCAGGACAAGCCCTGCAAAAATCAAAAGCATCTCTAAAAAGAGTGGGCCAATAAAATCCGCATTGAAGAGCCTTTGCAGCAGTTTTCTTAGGTCCAAAGTGTCCACCACATGCATGATCATGACAAAAAGAGATAACAGAATATTGCACATGATCAGGAACACATCGTCGGATAATCTGATCCAGATATATCTTAAACAAATAAGGATCATCCCATAAAAAGTGCTTAACTTAAGAATGAAATCTATACTTATCTTAGGTGGACCAGTGATCCGGAGTCACACCTAAAACTAAGAAGTTGACAATGTTAGAAAACCATGGTTCACTGGACACTGGAAATAACTGTTTATCTAGAAAGTTCTCGTTAACTAGAGAATCGACAGTCAAGGAATTGAGAAGCCGGGATAAATGGTCAGTAACAAGGTTTTCAACTCTTTTTTTATCCCTAATTTCTAAATCAAACTTTTGCAAAAGTAAAACCCACCTAATGAGACGGGCTTTGGCATCCTTCTTCTAAACTAAGTATCTGGGAGCAGAATGATCAATATACACCACCACATGTAAACCAACTAAGTAAGACCGAAACTTTTCTAATGCAAACACAACCGCTAAAAATTCTTTTTCAGTGGTTGTATAATGGAGTTGTGCATCATTTAAGGTCCTACTAGCATAATGAATGACAATGGGCAACTTATTAATCCTTTGACCCAAAACCGCTCCTATGACAAAATCTGAAGCATCACACATCATTTCAAAAGGTTCAGTCAAAACAGGTGGTTGAACAATGGGTGCATTGGTCAACTCCTTCTTAAGTTGTTTGAAGGATTCTAGGCACTCTTTAGAAAACTCAAAAGTTTGATCTTTGGCTAGTAATGAAGTGAGAGATCGGGCTAATTGACTAAAGTTCTTAATAAACCTTCTGTAGAAGCCCGCATGCCCTAGAAAAGATCAGACGTCCTTAACAGATTGAGGAGGTGGTAAATTATCAATTAAATCCATTTTGGCTCTATCTACCTTAATTCCCTCCTTAGATATTACATGGCCTAAAATAATACCAGATTTAACCATAAAATGACATTTCTCCCAATTCAAAATCAAATTCTTAGATATGCACATTTTAAAAACTAGAGAAAGATGATGAAGACATTCAGAATAGGAATTCCAATGAAGTGAAAAGTTATCCATAAATACTTCTAAGAATTTTTTGACCATGTCAGAAAATATGCTCATCATGCATCGTTGGAACGTAGCAGGGCATTACAAAGCCCAAAAGGCATACGCCTATAAGCAAATGTTCTATATGGGCATGTAAAAGTGGTCTTATGTTGGTCCTCTAAAGCAAATGGGATCTGGTTATAGTCGGAATATCCATCAAGAAAACAATAGTATTCATGTCCAGCTAACCTCTCTAACATCTGATCAATGAATGGCAATGGGAAGTGGTCCTTCCAGGTTGCCACATTAAGTTTTCTGTAGTCTATGCACACTCTCCACCCAGATTGGACACGGGTTGGAATTAGTTCATTATTGGCATTGGGAACTACAGTCATACCAGACTTCTTAGGCACTACGTGAACTAGGCTTACCCATTGGCTATCAGAAATAGGATAAATTATTCCATGATCCAAACACTTTAGGATCTCTTTCTTAATAGCTTCCATCATCACTGGGTTTACTCTTCTTTGGGGTTCCGTGGATGGTTTGGAATCCTCCATAAGATGTATATGATGCTGCACAATAGAAGGGCTTATACCCTTGATATCAGCCATGGTCCAACCTAGGGCTTCCTTAATATCTTTTAACACTTTAAGTAACTCCTCTTCCTGGCTAGAAGTCAAATTTGAAGAAATTATTACAGGAAGAGTCTAGTCAGGCCCTAAGAAAGCATACCTCAAATTAGATGGCAACTCATTAAGATCTAGCTTAGAGGGCTCAACTATGTTTGGGAATGGAATTAGAAAGGGGTCCTAAGAGCTCCACAGGTGTGTGAAGACTTAAGACTTCAGAAAAAAAAATTTACTATCATCATCCAACTCATCCAAACACTCTTGGAATTCTGAATCAAAATTAATATCAAAGTTGGTAATTAAATCATCAGAAAAAATCCAGAAAATCCTCAATCATATTAATCTCTTCTTCCATATGTGGTTGCTTGCCTATCCTAAAAATGTTAAACTCAACAGTTTGGTTACCAAAAGATAATCTTAGGAAACCATTCCGGCAGTTGATTAATGCATTACTGGTAGCCAAGAATAGTCTTCCTAGAATTATTAGGATTTCATCATTGGTTAAGAAGGGCTTGGTATCTAACACAATGAAATCAACAGGAAACATAAATTTCCCACCTTTAGTAAAGCATCATCAACCATCCATTTAGGAATTTTAACAAACCTATATGCCAACTGAAGAGTAGTTCTAGTGGCTTTCAATTCTCCCAATCCAAGTTGCTTGTACATATGGTAAGGTAAAAGATTCACACTTGCGCTAAGGTCAAGTAAGGCATGCTCAATGTAGGTGTTGCCTATGACACAAGATATGGTAGGGCTCCCTGGATCCTTATACTTGGCTGCTATAGGCTGAGTAATTATGGAACTAATGTTACCTACCAAGAACGCCTTTTTGGGCACACTTGTGATATGTTTGTGAGTACACAAATCTTTCAGTACCTTTACATAGGCAGGGATCTGGGATATGGCATCCAAAAGGGGGTTGTTCACTTCTACCTTTTTGAAGACTTCTAAAATTTTATCCATGGATGCAGTCTTCCTTTTGTTTACCAAGCGATTAGAAAATGGGACAGGATAAACATAAGGACTGTTAGGAATTTGCCTCTGTTCAGAAGAATCGTTTTTGGTTTCATCAACCAAATCATCTTTAGTTTCAGAAAAATCAGGTTCATCAGACGAACCTGAAATAAGAGGCACACTTATGTCCTCAACTGAAGGAGAGTTAACATGAGTAATAGATGAGGAAGATTTAGGAATGCTCTGTTGGTACTCTCTACCACTCCTAAGGGCATAAACAATATTACATTGGTTAAAGGGCCATTGTTGGGTCTGACCTTGTACTATATTCAGTGGTACATTAGTTGATATTTGTGAACTAACAGGCTGATGATGCCTAGGGTTAGGCTCTGGTTGACTGGGTAAAGTTTTTTTCTCCTTCTCACGCATAATTGAGACAACTTGAGTGAGTTCTCTCGTAAGATTTTGATGGCTTGTCATGAGGAGGGCCATTTTTTTTCCAAGTCACTTATTCTACTTGCCTCTCCAATGTTGGTAAACCCAGGGGGTTGCTAATAAGATGATAGGAGAGAGGCCCTAGGAAAACTAGCCTGAGGTCCTACATTTGACTTAGGAAAAGTACTTTGAGAAAAAGATTATTATGCAAAGGGAGGCCTTTGGAGTCCAGGTTGACCTTGATTATGGAAATTTGAAGGCCCTGCTTGGTTGCCCTGATTCTAAGAGAAATTTGGGTGATTTCTCCATCTTGGATTGTAGGTATTACTATATGGATTATTCTGGTATAACGCATTAACACTATCATTAGAAGTGCCCCTAGAGGTGTTGAGGCATTCTTCTAGGAGATGTCCAGGGGACTAGTACCAAGCACAAATCTTAACCAAATTGACTGATGATGGCTCTCTAGGAAAAATAGCCTCAATTCTCTTAATTAGGCTATCCAAATGGGTTCCCTTGGCTACTATCCCATCCACAAAAAATCATTTTCCTCCTATGGTTCTTTCACTCTCTTGGGTTGATTCCCACTCAAGAGTTTTGTCAGCTAAGTCAAGAAAGAATTCCCATGCCTTTCCTTCATCTGTAAAGGATGTGAATCCCTCAATGCACATAGACTCTATCATTTGTTTAGGTGGGTAATCAATACCCTCATAAATTATTTGACATAAATGCCATAGGTCTAGGCCATGGTGAGGGCATTCTTAGAGTAGATCCTTGAATCTCTCTATCAGTTTGGAAAAGGACTCACTAGGCTTTTGCCCAAACTGAAGGATATCACTTCTAATCTTATTGGTCTTGTGAGTTGGGAAAAACTTCTTAAGGAAGACAACTGTGAACTGTTCCCATGAGGTTATGGAATTTGTGGGTAACCCATACAACCACTTCTTAGCTTGGTCTTTCAATGCAAAAGTGATAAACCTAAGCTTAACAGCATCATCAAAAAGCTGTTAGATCTTAATTAGAACACATACCTCTTCAAATTCCCTTAGAAATAGGTATGAATCCTCAGAAGTCAACCCATGGAAGTGGGGCAACTTAGTGATGTATTGAGATTTGAGTTCAAAATTATTGCCCTGGGCTTGTGGTACAACTATGCAGGAAGGTTGGGCAGTTCTAGCAGAGTAGAACCTATCTTTCAGAGATTTAGGTGAAGGGTTTTTCTGTTGGTCTCCCATATTGAAGGGTTTTAAAGAGAGCAAACGTTTAGGGTCACTACTTGTTGGATCTCTTCTTTCTAACTGATTCTTAGTATTACGTACCCACCTAACACTCATGCAACGGAAAACTACCCACAACTAGAGTAAGACAAGCACAAAAGAATGGATAGCAAATTTTTTTTTTATAACATTTTAATGATTTTTTTTTATTTTTTTATTTTTTTGATTTTTTTTTTTTTTGCTTTTTGAGAGCTTACTAGCAGGGATCCGGGGTTGGTCAGGTCAATTCCTGAGGTACTGCTACAGGGAAAAACCTGTCTTTATCATACTGTGAGGCATGGCGACCTCCACCGATACAACTATTATTACAAATTGTTCTTCTCAGGAATTCAAAAAAAGAAAAATAAAAAAATAAAACAAAGCAAACAAAGCACTCCGATTTACCAAAAGAAAGTAAAAAATAATATGAAACTGTCTCTGTCACACCCCGTTCACACAGAACCGGACCGGTGACAGGGTTAACTCCGGTTAACCCAAACCTGCCAGGATCATCTAATATAGTATCCAACCACAACATACACACAACTAAGAAAATGTTCAATAGTTCAGCGGAAGACTTAATTTACCTGTAAATATCCCCATTATACTTGATACCCAAATTGTAGTACATAGTTAAGTACATGTGGGCCCGCAGGCATGATATTTACACAAAAAGAATACAATTTACATATCAAGTACACAAAAGGGTTCATAAAAAAAATCAACGAGTAAAGTTTAGCTCAGTGTCAAAACTGCGGTCCCGCAGCACAGCCCTCGCACGAGCAATCCATGCCGTGCTCTAATTCCTCGGGGACCCACCAATCCTCCTCGAGGAATTCCACTGTGGGGCCCGACCCTTGATCCTCAGGCTGGTGACCTGCAAAATCATCTAAAAAGGGTGCACACGTGGGATGAGCTCACTAGCTCAGTAAGTGAAAAGAAGGACCACACAGCAGTCTACACAACAATGACAACCATATGCACTATATGCTATACAATTCATTTTTAATCACATCCACTTAAACAACATTACTAAGTCTTTGGTTTAGTGCTACTACAACCGCAGTGCGCGTATACTCCGGGTACGAGCCGCGAACTCCATCCCATGATACGCCCATAGGGCTATCGGAGAAGGCCCACCGTGAGTACTCGGAAAAGTAAAGCATGCCGACCACCGGCTCTCAACATAAAAGTAAATGATAGAAAATAAAGGTGTTGACTCCAGTAATTTAAAAGTAGTACGATTTGCCCTCTTGAATATACCACTGAGGTTGTCGACTGTCCTAATGACCAGCCGGGCGTATGTCTAACCGCCACAGTGACCCGACGACTGCGACCACTGCTTTCCCCCAAATGATAACCCAACACCTCAACCCCTGTTGGGAAGGGTCATAGCATGGGAAGATGATAACCCTACACTCCTATATGACATAGTATGATTGCATAGTGCCTCTACGTCCCATTCCACGGACCACCAATGCACTCGTTTCTAAGCCGACTACGGCATCTAGTCTACTAATGCATCATGCACAATGATGTCATCATTCATCACATAAGCACATCATCATTTGACATTGAGAAAGTAAACACAACACACATGTCATAATAATATGAGGATGGCTAAACTACATATAATTTGCATGATGACATGGCTAGGCTAGATACATTTGAATGAATACCAAACAAGCCTTGAAATAAAGTCAAACGTCCTCTCCCCACTTACCTGTAGTGTACAAAGACTCACGCCCAGTACAGGTGAGATCCGGTGCAAGAAGCTTAAGTTTTGGTGAACCTATCATAAGTGAATGGGGTTAGTATTTCACCACTTTGGGGTCAAAACTAATAAGATTTGATGACAAAATCATGTTTAGAATCCTAAAAGAAGGTTGCACGTCCGATTTGGGTCCATTCGGACACAAAAATCACGTTGGGAGCCTCTCAGGTGGGTCGGACAGCCCACCTGTCATGACCCACCGGTCCTGACCGGCGGGTAGGTTGACCCATCGGTCCTGACCCACAGTCATGAGTGTCGGGCCGGTCAGCCCGACTGTAGGGGCCCACCGGTGCAGGCCGAGGGCCTGCTAGGACCGGTGGGCAGGTTGGCCCATCGATCGGCCCACTAGTAGGGCCCATCGGTTGGCCCCGAGGCCCAGTCCTCTCAGGTGGGTGCCCTCAGGCGGGCCATTTGGCCCACCGGTCTTGGCAAAAAAATGTCATTTTCCTCGAAACCTTCCCCAACCTTTGGGGAATCAAATGGGGCTTTTCCAAACCCATTCTCCACATATTCAAGGTCTCATAAGATGGTTCTAACCTAGATCTAGGTTAGATTTAAGGAATGGAAGCCATCTTACCTTCTTTGCTCAAGAACTCGTTCAAAAATCCCAAAATCACTTCAAATCACCAATGCTCCTCCAACCGTGGAAACACTTCTTCAAATCCTTCAAAATCAACACATAACCCATCTATTAAACCTTAGATTCATCATCTCAAGGGAGATTTACAAGAAACACTACCCAAATCAAGGGTTTTACTTGGGTATGGTGAAAGTTTAGGGAATAGAGCCTTCGCTCACCTCTAAACGTAGATCTCGTGTTGGGGATCACTCTTCCGGTGTCAGAATGGGAAGATCAAGCCTTGGCGCCGCTTAAATCCATTCCTTCTTCCTCTTCCTCCCCTTTCTTCTTCTCCATTCTCTTTTCTCCCTCTTTTTCTCTCTCCTCTTTTTACTTTTTCACCAAACACCCGAATGTCATAAATGAGAAAATGGAAACCTCATAAATGCTATTTATACTTTCTAAGGCAACTAAGTAACCACATGGGTGGGTCACTTAGGTGGGCGGATGCGCCCACCTGTGACCGCCCACCTGAGGGTCGAAAATTGGCCAACAAGTGGGATTTTGATGGAATTCGACTCTCGGCACGAATCTCACTTTCGGCATAAGGTCTATTATACGTATGTGCTTTAGGATATGGCTACATACCTGCTTTATCCGTACATGACCTTATGATATGTGCATGTACACGGCTTGGGTACACCCGTCTCCTCTGGCACTGACTCAGACTTGTCCGGCCAACCGGTGTTCAAAGTTACCCTTGCTATCATGGTCCATAAGGAACCCGCCTTAACCCTCTCCGGTTCAGGTCTTGCATTGTTAAACCGGGTCAACCGTGTAATTAGACCGGATTTAAAAAGTAGGGTATCACATTTACCCCCCCTTTCTGAAAATTTCATCCTCGAAATTGGCGTACCTGGTTGTTCGAAAAGATGAGGGTACTGGGCTTGGATTTCATCCCCTTTCTCCCAAGATGCTTCTTCAAGTGAATGATTAGCCCATCGCACCTTTACGAAGGAAATGGAGCGGTTGCGAAGGGTTTTCACCTTTCGGTCCAAGATTTCAGCTGGCTGCTCTATATAGGTCATATCAGCTTCTAGGTATTCTGGCTCCATGGGAAATACATGAGATGGATCATGAACGTATCGCTTCAGTATGGATACATGAAATACGTTATAAGCATTCCCGAGTGAAGGTGGCAGAGCAAGCATGTATGCTATTGAGCCAACCCGAGTTAAGATCTCAAATGGGCCAATGTATCTCGGGCTCAACTTCCCCTTTCTATGAAATCTTTGCAACCCTTTTGTAGGAGAGATCTTGAGAAACACCTTTTCTCCTGGCTGAAATTCAATGTCTTTCCTGCGATTGACCGCATAACTCTTTTGACGAGACTGAGCTACTTTAATCCGCTCTCGAATAACATCGACCTTGTCACAAGTCATCTGTATCATTTTAGGTCCTAACATTCGGCGTTCGCCTACCTCATCCCAATACAGAGGAGTCCTGCACTTCCTACCATATAATGCCTCATACGGAGCTATCCCAATTGTAGTTTGGTAACTGTTGTTATAGGCAAACTCCATAAGGGGTATATAATCTTCCCAACTACCACACATTTCCATTGCACATGCCCTGAGCATGTCTTCCAATATCTGTATGGTTCGCTTCGACTGACCATTAGTCTGTGGGTGGAAAGCAGTACTCAAATTTAATTGTGATCCCAAGGCATGCTGGAAGCTTTTCCAAAATCTAGAAGTGAACCTTGGGTCCCTATCTGACACAATGCTCACTGGCACTCCATGCAAGCGCACTATGTTATCCATATAAAGTTGTGCTAACCTGGCCATAGAGAACTTGGTCTTGATGGGTATGAAGTGAGCAGTCTTAGTAAGCTGATCAACTATCACCTATATCGCATCCATCCCCTTAGGTGTGCATGGTAATCCAGTGACAAAGTCCATTGTAATCATGTCCCACTTCTAGTCTAGTACTCGGAGTGGCTGAAGAGTACCATAAGTCGATGCCTCTCAGCTTTTACTTTCTGGCATGTAAGATAAGTCACCACATACAGGGCTATCGTGATTCTCATGCTTGGCCACCAGTAATTTTGTTTAAGGTCTTTATATATCTTTGTACTTCCTGGGTGGAGTGAGTACTCAGAGCTGTGTTCTTCGCGCACTATCTTATCTTGTATATCCAAATCATCGGGTACACACAATCTGCCTCGAAACATCATTGCCCCATCACTAGCTAAAACAAAATCAGGGTCGTTCATTGTTTGATCTTGAACCTTAACTCTGATCCGCTGCAATTCAGGAACCAAAGGTTGTTTCATTATCACCTCTTGCCTAATAGTCGGATGCACCTGTAGAGCCGCCAAGGATACAATCAACCATTTAAGGTTTTCTAGTTGATGTTCAAGCTCTAAGGTTGCTCCTTCATATAAGAGGGCTTCATCCATTAGCGTCGCCTCTTGTACAAGTGGTGGGCTGACTGCTAGGTATGAGAGCGATATAGTCTGTGCCTTTCGACTCAATGCATCTGCCACTACATTAGCTTTGCCAGGATGATACTGAATGCTGCAGTTATAATCCTTCATGAGCTCAAGCCATCTTCTCTGCCTCATGTTCAAATCTTTTTGGGTGAAAAAGTACTTAAGGCTTTTGTGATCATTGTATATCTCGCACTTCTCCCCATACAGATAATGTTGCCAAACCTTAAGGGCAAAAATGACTGCAGCTAGTTCCAAGTCATGAGTGGGGTAGTTTTTCTCATATTCCTTTAGTTGTCGGGACGCATACACTATCACCTTACCGCGTTGCATGAGAACACAACCCAACCCCACCTTAGAAGCGTCAGTGTAGACTGTCATTCCACATGTGCCTTCAGGGATAGTCAACACAGGGGCCAACACCAACCTCTTCTTCAACTCCTGAAAACTCGTTTCACATTCATCTACCCAGTCAAATTTCACACCCTTTTTGGTCAACTTAGTCATTGGTGCTGAGATCCGAGCAAAATTCTCAATGAAGCGCCGGTAGTATCCAGCCAAACCCAAGAAACTTCTAATTTCAGTAATGTTCTTAGGGCTTTCCCACTCTACTACTGCTTTCACCTTATCAGGATCCACCTCGATTCTGGCCTTAGACACATGTCCCAGGAATCCAACTTGCTCAAGCCAAAACTCACATTTACTGTATTTGGCAAACAATTGTTGTTCTCTCAACCTCTGTAACACCATTCTCAAGTGTTGAGTGTGCTCCTCTTCTGTCTTAGAGTAGATTAAGATGTCATCAATAAAAATAATTACCCATTTATCGAGGACATCATGAAATACTCGATTCATTAAATCTATGAATGCTGCCGGTGCATTGGTTAACCCAAAAGATAACACTAGGAACTCATAGTGACCATACCGAGTCTGAATCTTTGTCTTGGGTATGTCCTTGCTCTTTATCTTGAGCTGATAATAACCTGATCTAAGGTCTATCTTTGAAAATACCCTTGCACCCTGTAGTTGGTCAAACAAATCATCAATGCGTGGCAATGGGTACCGGTTCTTAATGGTTAGCTTATTCAATTCTCGGTAATCAATGCAAATACGCAAGCTGCCATCCTTCTTCTTGATAAAAAATACTGGGGCACCCCAAGGTGAAACACTTGGGCGAATAAACCCCTTCTCCAACAATTCTTGCAACTGCATCTGCAACTCCTTCAATTCGGCTGGTGCCATCCTATATGGAGCTTTAGACACTGGAGCTGCTCCAGGAATCAAGTCTATAGCAAACTCGAACTCTCTATCAGGCGATAGATGCATCAGATCATCTGGAAAGATGTCAAAAAACTCTTTAACCACCTTTACCTCTTCTAGAGGTGTAACCCATGCATCAACATCAAGTATCGATGCTAAGTAGCCCTGACATCCACTCTCCAACAACTTTACCGCTTGAAGGGCGGAGATGAGGACCTTTCTCGCCCATTTCATTTTATTTGCTTGGGAAACCAATTCTTTTCCTTCATCATCTGTCACCCTGATTAATTTTTCAGCACACATCACATTAGCCCGATGGGCCGATAACCAATCCATGCCCAGTATAACGTCAAAATTCTACATATTGAACTTAATGAGTTGTGCATCCAATTTCTTCCCACTGATTTCCACTGGGCACGGTCCATACACCTCCTTCAACTGTGTAACTTTACCAGTAGGCATACTAACAATCATCCCATGATCTAGGGTCCTGGGTGGCATACCAAGTTTCTCAGCAAATCTCTTAGATACGAATGAATGTGTAGCTCCTGAATCGAATAAGACATAGGCTGGTATACCCGATATAGTTAGGACACATAGTGTAACAATGCATATAATTTCAGCAGGTCATCAATAGATAACATAAGAAATTTCTTAAATTTAGAATGTACCTGCTACCACCCTCAGCTTCCTCAGCTGATAGGGCATACATCCTTCCCTGTGGTTGATTCCCCCGAGTTAAGGGAGATCGGTACACAGAGGGCTGACTGGAGGGCAAGGCTGGTCTGACCCGACAGTCCTTAACATAGTGCGCATAGGAATGGTAGTTAAAGCAACAGACATGTGATGTCGAAACTAGGGCGGGGCCCCTCTGCACTTGACCTGCTGTAGATGGAGGTCGGGGTGGCCTTGGGCCTGTAGGCACCGTACTAGTGTTTGGGCAGAAAGATGTAGAGCCTGAACCACCAGCTAGTCGAGGAGGGTAGCCAGATGGCCTATAGGCCTGTCTATATGTAGCCTAGAACTATAAGACCCACGGTACGCCTTGGAGGAGTTGCCCATATCCGGAAATGGATTTGACTTCTTCCACAATCCTGGTGTGAGGAACTGTTCTCCCTTTTGCTTATCTTCCATGGTCTTAGCCTTCTACACAATCTGGCATTATTTTGTCAAATCTAAGACCTCAAGTACAGACCCAATGGATGCCTTTAGGCCCTTCAGAAATCTTGCAGCCTTTTCTTCAGCTGTCCTTATATGCCTAAGGGCAAAATGAAACAATCTTTCAAACTGCTGCTGATACTCAAGGATAGTCTTACTTCCTTGAGTTAAGGCCATAAATTCCGTCTCCTTGTGGTCTCTGAAGCTACGTGGGTAATGATTAGCCAAGAACAACTCCTTGAATTATTCCCAGGTGGGTTCCGGATGTGCGGCCAATAATATGGGCTTGGAGGCTTGCCACCATGAGTTGGCCTCCTTTTTGAGTTGTAACCCCGCACAAATAAGTTTCTGTGCTTCAGTGCACTCAATCACCTCAAATATCTTCTCCAGCTCTTGGATCCACTGCTCCGGCTCCAGAGGATCACTTCCCACCTTAGAGAATACAGGTGGCAAGTTCCTCTTGCATGACTCCACTACCTTTGACGTATTATTCGTCAGTGGGTAATTGGGAGCATAAGCTGGATAGTAAGGGTATGGAGGGGGCACCACATACGGAGGAATGCTAAATGGTGGAATTGGAGGTGTACCTCCCACTTGTGGCCCCATACCAGACCCTACAGGTGGGTCCTGTGGAGTAAGTATCTGAGGAGGTTGACCCGTTTGTGAAAGGTCTAGTTGCTGCTGCATAGCAGCCATAAATGCTTGTTGCTGGTGAAGCATTTGTTGTTGGAAAGCCTGTTGTGACTGCTGGATTATGGTAGCAACATCCCCCGGAGTAATGACCGGTGGAGGGTCCGGAAGTGTAGTCACAGGTGGGTCCCCTTGTGCCACACCCTGACCAAAGGTCTCTGGAGGTTGTGGAAGTGGGGTTTGCCCCACAGAGCGGGACCTCCTGGGATTCGGTGGTCGACCGACCGGACGAGGACCACGCGAGGTACCTCGTGCATTGCTACCGGCTCTAGTACGTACCATCGTATCCTTGCACCTGGAACATACCATACACAACATTAGTTAAGCACCTTAGAATTTATATCGACACATAATCATATGCCAACACACAGGGTATTATAGTGTATAAGGTTTTGCAACTAACCATAGATTAATCTCGAAAATACGGTGTTAGTGCTTCAACAAGTCGGATGATGGTCCCACTCAACCATATGATGTTATCCACACACCTTTTTTTTTCACAGGTATATTATTATAATAATAATAATAATACCGCCACTTTTCCCTTTTTTTTTTTTTCAACCGGTGGGCTATCACCGGCGGGCAGGTTGGCCCGCGCGGTCCGACCCGAGCAAAAATACGAATAGGGCTTTTAAGCCCCTGTTCCTCATTTTCTTTTATTCCTTCCCCCTTTCTCTCTCAGGCGATTTTTGAGAGCTCCTTGACACTTCCACTCACGATCTCGCTCAACGATCCGGCGGTTTTGGGAAGATTCAACTCCTCTACTCTCAAGTAAGTCTCTTCCCCATTTTTCTTCTTAGAACGTATACTTTGGAGGTAGGATCCATGTGTAGTCCTCCATCTTAATTTTTTTCCGTGTTTCTTTCCATAGAACAATGATTCCATGAAAATGTGATGTTTTCTTTGTGATTTATTTCTAGTTTTAGGATTTACTTCTCAAATTTTGAGAGAAAACCCCAACCATGCCCTAATTTTTTCTAATTTTGGGGCTTTCTTCAACCTCTGCTCTTTTCTCCCCAACTAACAACCCAAATGTAATTCTTTATGTTTGATTTGTACTTGAAATGTTGTAGAGATCATGGAAAGTCATGTATGCTTGAAATCCCATCTCTTCCCATGAAAATCCATCTCTTTGTGTTGGGTTTCTTTGATTCTCTTTCCATCCCTTCATACTTGTGGATTCCTTTCACCTCAACATCATAATAGTAGATGTTTTAGCATATTCTAGACTGTAGAATGATGGCATTTCATCCATGAACATGTAAGCTTCAAGCTTTACTCTATTGTGAGACTTTTCATTTTTCTTGGATTGACCTTGCACATTGAAATTTGGGGTTTTTTTTTTCTATCATTCCTTACTTGCCATGATTTATATGCCTTTTGTCACATTTCTATTTTGCCATAATTTCTATCTTGTCACTGGCCATGCATTTCATCCATAGACTTTCTATCATTCCTCACTTGTCACATTTTGTCACATTTTTATTTTGCCATGCTTTCTGTCTTATTGCCCACCCATCTATTTATTCCCTTTTTGTTATTCCTATTCCTTACTCACCATTCTTTCTCCTCTTTTCTTGCCAGGATGTCTTCTCGCAAGGGCAAAGAACTCACATCCTCTTCCACTCGGCGTAAGACCACCACTTCCAAATGGAAGAGTGCAGGGACTAGTTCTCCAGCCCCCCGCACAAGGCGACCCGGACCTACCACTATTGATCCTTCTGACTACGATGAGGAACTCTTCCACTGTTCAGAGGCAGCAACCAACTGGTAGGCCTTCCTGAAAAGGTCTGTAATGATGGAGAAGACCGTGGTAGTCGATGACTTCCACAAGGTCTAGCTTCAGGAGAGGTTCGCCGCACTGGGTTGGCAGTCTATCCTCCACATAGACCGTCCGTGCTACGAGCAACTGGTTCATAGATTCTACTGTAACTTTGAGGTCTCTTACCAATATAGAGAGTATGCGATAACCAGCATGGTGAAGGGGGTGGACATTCAGTTGACTGTGGATACCCTGGCTAGCATCTTAGACATCTCCTTAGCTGGGCAGCATTTCTATAGTCCTCCCAGGAGTAAGCCCGTGGGCCCATTCTTGAGTTTGGAGACACAGGACCACATCTATGAGACCATCTATGGCAGCATGGAGCGTCCGGATTCCGAGACATCATTTTACCCAGGTTCGTGTGTTTTCCCGTTTAGTCCAGTTCAACTTGCTCCCTAGAGGAGGTCACCGGAACCAGGTGGGCTTCATGGCAGCCTTCTTAGCCTTCTGCATTTATACGGCCTTAGAGGGAGGTGTCGAGCACTTATGCTTGCCTTACGTCATCCTCAAGACAATGGAGCACCATACCTCACACCCCAAGGACGGAGGGTTTCCATATGGTAGGATCCTCACCAGGATCTTTGAGTTCTTTGGGGTGGACCTGAGTGGTGAGAAGGGGAAGACTCCAACAGATAAGTTTGATAGGGGGAATCTATTGAGGATGGGTCTCCACACTCTCATGGATGTACCTCAGAGAGCAGGGGCTCAGAGAGGTAGGGATAGGAGGGCTACCCATAGGGAGGATATTCCCATGGAGGAGGAGACTAGTGAGGAGGATGAGGACTATGTTCCTCCGTGTGAGGAGGATTTTGTGGACGAGGATATCCTCGAGGAGGAGCCTCTTGAGTCGAAAGGTGCTGACCCTAGCTTCACAAGGGCTGCAGGCCCACAGCATAGAGCCCCACCACCTGAGAGCGGTACCTTTGATTTTGAGGGCATGATGACTACCATGAGGGCCTTAATGGAAGGGCAAGATCAGTTACTAAGGAGACTAGATGAGAGTGTTTCCAGAGAGGAAAGCATCCTAGAGAGACAGGCTACCTTAGAGAGATCCTTCCTCATATTGGGCCAGGACTTGGATACAACAGCCAACGCCATTTCAGCAGATTTTTCCCAACTTCGGAGGGATGTACAGCTGGTGAACTTGAGGTTTGACTACTACGACCATCGACTCAACGTTAACTCTAGACCTCAGATGAACGTAGTAGTATTGGACGATGACGATGATCTTTGAGGACTTAGCTCACCCGTCGTCACCAGCGTCTCATTTGTTTCTATGTTGTTGATTATGTATTTCTTTCTTTTCTCATTCCTTTGTACTTTTTTCTATAACTGGTCTTACTTGTAGGGTGGTATCTTTTGTTGGTGGCTTATGCTAGTTGTGGTGTCATTTGTTATTTATGCTTGTTGCTATTTATATATATGTTGTTTATCAGGTATTTGTGTGTGAAAATTTTTAGAATCTTGTTTTAACGCCGTTATGCTGCCGAAATTTCGTTAAATTCGTACTCGGTGGGTTATAACATCAAATGACTAATCTTTTATTTATTCTAAGTAGCTTTCTCTCATATACGCCATGCATGCAATGACTAAATGCAACCATTTTTATTACTTTCTTTCCTTGGCTTTTAACTCTTTAAAGTTTTTACATTTACCCAATCCCATTTCCTATTATAAATTCTATGGGGTCTAAATGGTATGCTGTAAGTGAATAGAGCATCACGCTCTGATACCACCATTGTCATACCCCGTTCACACAAAATTGGACCGGTGACAGGGTTAACTCCAGTTAACCTAAACCTTCCAGGATCATCTGATACAGTATCCAACCACAGCATACACACAACAAAGAAAATGTTCAACAGTTCAGCGGAAGACTTAATTTACCTATAAATATCCCCATTATACTTGATACCCAAATTGTAGTATATAGTTAAGTACATGTGGGCCCACAGGTATGATATTTACACAAAAAGAATACAATTTACATATCAAGTACACAAAAGGGATCATAAAAAAAAAATCAAAGAATAAAGCTCAGCTCGGTGTCAAAACTACGGTCCTGCAGCACAGCCCTCGCACGAGCAATCCATGCCGTGCTCTAATTCCTCGGGGACCCACCAATCATCCTCGGAGAATTCCACTGTGGGGCCCGACCCTTGGTCCTCAGGCTGGTGACCTGCAAAATCATCTAAAAGGGGTGCACACGTGGGATGAGCTCACTAGCTCAGTAAGTGAAAAGAAGGACCACACAGCAGTCCACACAACAATCACAACCATATGCACTATATGCTATACAATTCATTTTTAATCACATCCACCTAGACAACATTACTAAGTCTTTAGTTTAGTGCTACTACAACCACAGTGCACGTATACTCCAGGTACGAGCTGTGAACTCCATCCCGCGATACGCCCATAGGACTGTCGGAGAAGGCCCACCGTGAGTACTCGAAAAAGTAAAGCATGCCGACCACCGGCTCTCAACATAAAAGTAAATGACAGAAAATAAAGGTGCTGACTCCAGCAATTTAAAAACAGTACGATTTGCCCTCTTGAATATACCACCGGGGTTGCCGACTATCCTAATGACCAGCTGGGCATATGTTTAACTGCCACAGTGACCCGACGACTGTGACCACTGCTTCCCCCCAAATGGTAACCCAACACCTCAACCCTGTTGGGAAGGGTCGTAGCACGGGAAGATGATAACCCTACACCGTATGCTCCTATATGACATAGTATGATTGCATAGTGCCTCTACGTCCCATTCCACGGGCCACCAATGCACTCGTTTCTAAGCCGACTACGGCATCTAGTCTACTAATGCATCATGCACAATGATGTCATCATTCATCACATAAGCACATCATCATTTGACATTGAGAAAGTAAACACAACACACATGTCATAATAATATGAGGATGGCTAAACTACATATAATTTGCATGATGACATGGTTAGTCTAGATACATTTGAATGAATGCCAAACAAGCCTTGAAATAAAGTCAAACGTCCTCTCCCCACTTACCTGTAGTGTACAAAGACTCACGCCCAGTACGGGTGAGATCCAGTGCAAGAAGCGTAAGTTTTTGTGAACCTATCATAAGTGAATGGGGTTAGTATTTCACCACTTTGGGGTCAAAACTAACAAGATTTGATGACAAAATTATGTTTAGAATCCTAAAAGAAGGTTGCATGTCCGATTTGGGTCCATTCGGATGTAAAAATCACTTTGGGAGCCTCTCAGGTGGGTCGGACAGCCGACCTGTTATAACCCACCGGTCCTGACTGGTGGGTAGGTTGACCCACCGGTCATGACCGACGGGTAGGTTGGCTCGCTGGTAGGGGCCCATCGGTTGGCCCACCGGTAGGGCCCGTCGGTTGGCCTCGAGGCCCTATCCTCTTAGGTGGGTGCCCTCAGGCGGGCCATTTGGCCCACCGGTCTTGGAGGAAAAAGGCCATTTTCCCCGAATCCTTCCCCAACCTTTGAGGAATCAAATGGGGCTTTTCCAAACCCATTCTCCACACATTCAAGGTCTCACAAGATGGTTCTAACCTAGATCTAGGTTAGATTTAAGGAATGGAAGCCATGTTACCTTCTTTGCTCAAGAACTCGTTCAAAAATCTCAAAATCACTTCAAATCACCAATGCTCCTCCAACCGTAGAAACACTTCTTCAAATCCTTCAAAATCAACACATAACCCATCTATTAAACCTTAGATTCATCATCTCAAGGGGGATTTACAAGAAACACTACCCAAATCAAGGGTTTTACTTGGGTATGGTGAAAGTTTAGGGAATATAGCCTTCGTTCACCTCTAAACGTAGATCTCGTGTTGGGGATCACTCTTCCGGCGTCGGAATGGGAAGATCAAGCCTTGGCACCACTTAAATCCATTCCTTCTTCCTCTTCCTCCCCTTTCTTCTTCTCCGTTCCCTTTTCTCCCTCTTTTTCTCTCTCCTCTTTACCCTTTTCACCAAACACCCGAATGTCATAAATGAGAAAATGGAAACCTCATAAATGCTATTTATACTTTCTAAAAGAACTAAGTAACCACATGGGTGGGTCACTCAGGTGGGCGGATGCGCCCACCTGTGACCACCCACCTGAGGGCCGAAAATTGGTCAATAAGTGGGATTTTGATGGAATTCGACTCTCGGCACGAATCTCACTTTCGGCATAAGGTCTATTATATGTATGTGCTTTAGGATACGGCTACATACCTGCTTTATCCATACATGACCTTATGATATGTGCATGTACACGGCTTGGGTGCACCCGTCTCCTCTGGTACTGACTCGGACTTGTCCGGCCAACCGGTGTTCAAAGTTACCCTTACCATCATGATCCATAAGGAACCTGCCTTAACCCTTTCCGGTTCGGGTCCTGCATGGTTAAACTGGGTCAACCGTGTAATTAGACCAGATTTAAAAAGTAGGGTATCACAGTCTCCTCGCTAACGGCACCAAAAACTTGTTTGAGATTTTAAATGTAACCGCAAGCGTACGGATCAGTGTAGCTACGGGTCGAACACAGGGAGAGCAGTCACTTTATTTTTTTATTTCTTTTAATAATGTGAAAGTGAACCGATTAATGGTTATTATCTAATTCTAACTATCGTCCTAAATATATGTATCTAAAATAACATCCTAACCATTCGTCATCTAAGAATTTAAAGACACAAGCCACGTAATTAAAATTAAATAAAAAAAAAAGTGAAAATAAACAACCCACGCAATTAAAAATAAATGAAAAAAATGCTTAAATAAAAATAAAGTAAAAGAAAGGGGAGAAAGCTAGAGAGAGACTCACAAGTAGGTTTCTCTACTTAGCCCGAGGGATGCATCATGATATGAGCTTTCCTACTTGACCGAAAGTCACTCTTACAAGGGTTACTCTAATTGGCTTTAGGAAAAGGGAGACAATTAAAATAAAAGCAATAAATTGATGGTTCTATGGCTAGGAGGGCAAAGCCAACACATACACTAGCCATGAACCTTGGGGAAAAGGATAGCAATAATGTAACGACTGAAATAAAATCCTAAATTAAGAAAGAAAGGGTAGTCATAAGAGGGAATGAGAGGGGGGAGAGAAGGACGTCCAAGGGTGGATCCCATTGAACGATTTTTATGGTGAGGTGGAGGAGAGAGAAGAGAGAAAGCGTGTGGAGAGATCTCCCACGATTTTCTTACCTTTTTTCCTTATTTTTCTCTTTTTTCTATTTTCTCTCTCTTCTTGCACAAGAAACCTCCCTTGGCCGATTTTCCATGCTTGGATTTAGACAATATTCTATTTTAAATGGAAAATTTCATCCATGCCCTTGTCTTTTCTTTTCTTTTTTTTTCTTCATTCCTATTTTTTATCTTTATTTTCTCTCTCTTCTTCAAACATGTGTACAATTATCTTGGCTGACCTCCTTTCAGTGATGAGTAGGAGAGAGAAAATATTCTAAAAAAAACCTCAACAAAATAGCAGCTAAGAGGTTCGAACTTGAGACCTCCCTAATAATGAAGAGATTTTGCACACCACAACTCACCAACTACGCTAGGTAGTTGTTGTTACCAAAAACGAATCTTTAATCACTTAAGGATGTGGTCCATTGATCTTTGTTGGCATTTAAAATATTCCTTATACCCTTGGGACAACTACAGACGGGCTGGTTCTGCATCTCGGTTCAGTTCTAATCCATTATTTTTTTTCTTGCCCGAAAAGAATAATCACTTGTTCGGTTGACCAAACGAATGTGTACTTTTAATTGAACACATCCATCTTGCTCAGAATTACGTTCTCTTCGCAACCATGAAAAGAAAGAGGACCTCTTTACATGTAAAATTGGAGATATAGCACTCTATAGTCCTTAAGGCATTGAAAGTATAAAACCTACAAAAAGAGAGTAAAACCCAAGGTAGCTCCATTCTAAATATGTAAAATGCATGATTTACTATCCTAGATTTCACACATAAATGTGTTCATCACTGGCTAATGTTGTCATGGTCCCAAAGTCCAACGAAAGATGGAGGATTTGCATGGACTACACTGATCTAAACAAAGCCTATCCCAAGGACTGCTATCCCTTGCCCAGGATCGACTCCCTCATAGAATCAATGGCAGGCCACGAGATGCTGACCTTCATAGATGCATACTCCGGCTACAACCAGATAAAGATAAAAGTTGAAGATGAGGAGAAGACGGCGTTTCTCACCACTCAGGGCAACTATTGCTATACTGCAATGCCCTTTGGCCTTAAGAATGTAGGAGCCACATACCAGAGAATGGTCAATACTATGTTTCGAAGCTAGATCGGAAGAAACATAGAAGTCTACATCGATGACATGCTAGTTAAGAGCTCAAAAGGCACCAATCATGTGCTAGACCTGAGGGAAGCCTTTGATGTTCTGCAACAAAACCAGATGAGGTTAAATCCTATCAAGTGCATATTCGGAGTGACCTCTGGGAAGTTCCTGGGCTTTCTCGTATCGCAAAGGGGAATAAAGGTAAACCCTTCCAAAATTAAAGCCATTCAAGAGATGCGCCCGCCAAGAAACATCTACGAAGTCTAGAAGTTGACGAAGTGCCTAGCTGCACTGAACAAGTTTCTTTCCTGAGCTGGAGACAAGTGTCTTCCCTTTTTTAAGCTACTAAGGACACCAACAATTCTGCTGGACAAATGAATGTGAAGCAGCATATGAGGAAGTCAAAGCCTGCCTGACCAGGCACCCCTTTGCTGAGCCGACACGAGCCAGGAGAGGTGCTCCAATTATATCTCACTACATCCTCGTTGGCCGTTAGCGTAGTCCTCATAATAGAAGAAGAAAAAACTCTAAAAGCTTGTCTACTACGTAAGTCATGTGCTCCTCGGTGGAAAGACACGGTACCTAAGGATTGAAAAGTTTGCATTGGCATTAGTCATGGCAGCCAGGAAACTAAGGCCTTACTTCCAAGAACATACCATAGCTGTACTAATGGATCAACCACTAAGGAAGTCACTTCACAACCCTAGTGTAGCCATTGTTTAAAGTATCTCTGATACCGATACTATACCCTTCGATACATATCTTAAATTTAGCCAATTGATATGACACACACCGACACGATATATGAAATTTTTAAAATCCTTTTGTATCGATATATATCCTACGATACATACCGATATACATCCTACGATACATACTGATATACATCAATACACCACTGATTCACATCGATACGATATGATATGCACCGATACGACTCTATGAAAAATATAAAATCAAGGTGAAATGTACGTTTCGGTATGTATCGGTACGTATCGATGAGTATCAGTATGTATCGATCGGTACGTATCGATACGTATCGGTGAGTATCGATATATATCAGTGAGTATCGATATGTATCGATTGGTACATATCGGTGAGAATCGGTATGTACTGATGTAGTGCGCTATGGTTATATAATGGCCAAGATAGGTCATGTTTTAGAAAAACACGATTTTTGAGGGGTTTTTGTTCTAAAGTTGCTGTTAGTCATATTTCTCTCTAACTAAAGTAAAAAATCAAGGTTGGGAACAGGGATTTTACATTTATGGGACAACTACAAACCTTGAATTCTTAGTGCGATACCCTTAATTTAGTGTTTATGCATAATACATGTCGTCAATAGCTTTTTTTAACAAATTCTTCATGCAAAAGTGTTTAAAAAAATGTTTCCTATCCATTTATGTGTATCTTTAGCGTATCTTAGTGTATCTCCAATACAATACGATACCCTCTGATACGTATCTTAATTTTGGCTGACCGATATGACAATCGATATTGATACTTTAATCCTTGAGTGTAGCAGGGAAGATGGTGAGCTGGGCTGTCGAGTTAAGCGAGTATGACATAGAATTTCAGCCCAGGAGCGCAATCATAGGCCAGGCACTAGTAGATTTCTTGGTAGAGTGCACATAGACAGAGGTGAAATCAGGAGCAGAGGTCGAGCCAAACAGGAAGTGGAAGCTCTTTGTTGATGGATCCATCACCTCGATAAGAAGCGGTGTGGGACTTGTGCAGCAAAGCCCAGAGGCATTCGCAATACAGTATGCCTTCAGATTTACATTTCCCGTGACAAGCAATGAAGTAGCGTACAAGGCCCTAATAGCAGGAATCAAGTTGGCAAAGGTTGTAATGGCAGATGACCTAATCGCACATAGTGACTCCCAACTGATTGTGAACCAGGTCAATGGGCACTATGAGGCTAAGTGATGAGCACAATAATGTGTGAAATCTTAGGGATATAAGTGTACATTTTGCCCCACTTTGGATAGTACTACTTTTATTTTTCTTATTTTTTTTAGTTTCTAAGTTTATAAGAGAAAGTGCTTAAAGTGAATCAAGAACTAGTCCAAAGGTGGGACCCACTCATTGGTACCACATCCTCTCTTCTACAAAATCCTGAAGATTATTCTCTCTCCTTGCCACCTCATAAGATCTTGAAGATGCTATGCAGAGATTCCTTTCTGATTTAATCAAGATTGCAAGATATTGGTTAATATTGCAAGGAAGGAATAAAATTTGTTAATTTTGGAAACAGATTCTCTCTTTCCTCACACAATATCTCAGAGAATGAGGATTTTTACTAAGATTTTTTTTTTATTTTCTTTCTTTTTTAAAACAGACTTGTAGAAGGAAGGAGGCAAGACAAAAGCCCTATAAAATCCCCTTCCTCCCCCCTCCTAATTATTATTCCCCTTAGTTTATTTTCTAGTTTATGCTTAGTTTTCTTCTCTCTCTCCCTCTCTCACTCTTTAGTTTTAGTTCTTCTCTATTTTTGCTTTAATCACTTTTGTAATAGTTTTTTTTACGTCAATTAATGCAATCACTCTTTTAATCTTGTTCAGCCTTTTATGTTTATGATTTATGCAATTGAGTTGTAATTTTTAAAGTTATAGTTCTAGGCTTAGATCTAGGTGACAATATCACAAGCCGTGGAGCATCTTTTCTTTCAAGTTCAGTTTTTTCTTTTTGTTTCAAGATTTGTTTTCTCTAGTACTAAAAATTTCAGATTTGGCTTATTCCAGATCTGATTTTTAGTACTGGTAGTATCTCAAATCACCCAAGCTTTCAAATTCAAGGGTTGAAGTTCAAGTAAGCAGGCTTCTTCAATAGTCTTCTCTCCCCCCCTCTCATTCCCTCTTCTGACTACTCTTTCTTTCTTAATTTAAGATTTTAATTTCAGTCGTTACATTATTGCTATCCCTTTCCCCCAAGGTTCATGGCTAGTGTATGTGTTGGCTTTGCCCCTCCTAGCCATAGAACCATCAATTTATTACTTTTATTTTAATTGTCTCCATTTTCCTAAAGCCAAGTAGAGTAACCCTTATAAGAGTGACTCTCTGGTCAAGTAGGGAAGCTCATATTATGATGCATCCCTTGGGTTAAGGAGAGAAACCTACTTGTGAGTCTCTCTCTAGCTTTCTCCTTTTTCTTTTACTTTATTTTTATTTCAGCATGTTTTTCTTATATATTTTTTTAATTGTTTGGGTTGTTTATTTTCACTTATTTAATTATTTAATCTTAATCGCGTGGCTTGCATCTTTAAATTCTTAGATGACGAATGGTTAGGACGTTATTTTAGATACATATGTTTAGGACGGTAGTTAGAATTAGATCACAATCATTAATAGGTTCACTTTTGCACTATTAAAAGAAAAAAAATAAAGTGACTGCTCCCTCTGAGTTCGACCCGTAGCTACACTGATCCGTACGCTTGCGATTATATTTAAAATCTCAAATAAGTTTTTGGCGTCGTTGCTGGGGAGACAGTTCCATGTTATTTTTCGCTTTCTTTTGGTAAATCGGAGTGCTTTGTTTGCTTTGTTTTTTTTTCCTTTTATTTTATTGAATTTCTGAGAAGAACAACTTGCAATAATAGTTGTATCGGTGGAGGTCGCCATGCCTTACAGTATGATAAAGACAGATTTTGCCCTGTAACAGTACCTCAGAAATTGATCTGAGCAACCCCGGATCCCTGCCGGTAAGCTCTCAAAAAGCCAAAAAAAATATAAAAAATATAAAAAAAGCATAAAAAATCATAAAAAAAAGTTTTGCTATCCATTCTTTTGTGCTTGTCTTACTCTAGTTGTGGGTAGTTTTCTGTTGCATGAGTGTTAGGTGGGTACGTATACTAAGAATCAGTTAGAAAGAAGAGATCCAACAAGTAGTAATCCTATACATTTGCTCTCTTTAAAACCCTTCAATATGGGAGACTAACAACAAAACCCTTCACCTAAATCTCTGAAAGATAGGTTCTACCCTACTAGAACAGCCCAACCTTCTTGCATAGTTCTACCATAAGCCCAGGGCAATAATTTAGAACTCAAATCTCAATACATCACTATGTTGCCCCACTTTCATGGGTTGACCTCTGAGGATGCATACTTGTTTCTAAGGGAATTTGAAGAGGTATGTGTTCTAATTAAGATCAACGACTTTACGATGATGTTATTAAGCTTAGGTTTATCACTTTTGCATTGAAAGACCAAGCTAAGAAGTGGTTGTATGGGTTACCCACAAATTCCATAACCTCATGGGAGCAGTTCACGTTGTCCTCCTTAGAAGTTTTTCCCAACTCACAAGACCAATAAGCTTAGAAGTGATATCCTTCAGTTTAGGCAAAAGTCAAGCGAGTCATTTTCTTAACTTATGGAGAGATTCAAGGATCTACTCCAAGAATGCCCTCACCATAGCCTAGACTTATGGCATTTATGTCAAATAATTTATGAGGGTATTGATTACCCAATTAAACAAATGATAGAGTCTATGTACCCAGAGGGAATCACATCCTTTACAGATGAAGGAAAGGCATGGGAATTCTTACTTGACTTAGCTGACAAAACCCGTGAGTGGGAATCAACCCAAGAGAGTGAAAGAACCATAGGAGGAAAATGATATTTTATGGATGGGATAGTAGCCAAGGAAGCCCATTTGGATAGCCTAATCAAGAGAATTGAGGCTATTGTTCCTAGAGAGCCATCATCAGCCAATTTGGTTAAGATTTGTGCTTGGTGCCAGTCCCCTGGACATCTCCTAGAAGAATGCCCCAACACCTTTGGGGGCACTTCTAATGATATTGTTAATGTCTTATATCAGAATAATCTATATAGTAATACCTACAATCCAAGATGGAGAAATCACCCAAATTTCTCTTGAAATCAGGGCAACCAGGCAGGGCCTTCCAATTTCCATAATCAAGGTCAACCTAGACTCCAAAGGCCTCCCTTTGCACAATAATCTTTCTCTCAAAATACTTTCCCTAGGTCAAATGTAGGACCTCAGGCTAGTTTTCCTGGGGCCCCTCTCCTATCATCTTCTCAATAACCCCCTGGGTTTACCAACACTGGACAGGCAAGCAGAATAAGTGACTTAAAAAAAAATATGGCCCTCCTCATGACAAGCCATCAAAATCTTACGAGAGAACTCACTCAATTGTCTTAATTATGCGTGAGAGTTAGAAAAGAACTTTACCCAGTCAACCAAAGCCTAACCCTAGGCATCATTAGCCTGTTAGTTCACAAACATCAACTAATGCACCACTGAATATAGTACAAGGTCATACCCAACAAGGGTCCTCTAACCAATGTAATGTTGTTTATGCCCTTAGGAGTGGCAGAGAGTACCAACAGAGCATTCCTAAATCTTCCTCATCTATTACTCATGTTAACTCTCCTTCAGTTGAGGACACAAGTGTGCTTCTTGTTTCAGGTTCGTCTAATGAACCTAAAGATTTTTCTGAAACTAAAGATGATTTGGTTGAGAAAACCAAAAATGATTCTTCTGAACAGGGGCAAATCTCTAATAGTCCTTATGTTCATCCTGTCCCATTTCCTAATCGTTTGGTAAACAAAAGGAAGACTGCTTCCATGGACAAAATTTTAGAAGTCTTTAAAAAGGTAGAAGTGAACATCCACCTTTTGGATGCCATATCCCAGATCCTCACCTATGCAAAGATACTAAAAGATTTGTGTACTCACAAACGTATCACTAGTGTATCCGAAAAGACGTTCTTAGCAAGTAACATTAGTTCCATAATTACTTAGCCTATAGCAGCCAAGTATAAGGATCCAGGGAGCCCTACCATATCTTATGTCATAGGCAACACCAACATTAAGCATGCCTTACTTGACCTTGGTGCAAGTGTGAATCTTTTACTTTACCATGTGTACAAGCAACTTGGATTGAGAGAATTGAAAGCCACTGGAACTACTCTTCAATTGGCAGATAGGTCTGTTAAAATTCTTAAAGGGATGATTGAGGATGTCTTACTAAATGTGAGAAATTTATTTTTCCTATTGATTTCATTGTGTTAGATACCAAGCCCTTCTCAACCAATGATGAAATCCTAATAATTCTAGGAAGACTATTCTTGGCTACCAGTAATGCATTAATCAACTGCCGGAATGGTTTCCTAAGATTATATTTTGGTAACCAAACTGTTGAGTTTAACATGTTTAGGATAGGCAAGCAACCACATATGGAAGAAGAGATTAATATGATTGAGGATTTTTTGGATTTTTCTGATGATTTAATTACCAACTTTGATATTAATTTTGATTCAGAATTCCAAGAGTGTATGGATGAGTTGGATGATGATAGTGAAATTTTTTTTTCTGAAGTCTTGAGTCTTCACACACCTGTGGAGCCCTTAGGACCCCTTTTCAATTCCATTCCCAAACCTTCCATATTTGAGCCCCCTAAGCTAGATCTTAAGGAGTTGCCATCTAATTTGAGGTATGCTTTCCTAGGGCCTGACCAGACTCTTCCTGTAATAATTTCTTCAAATTTGACTTCTAGCTAGGAAGAGGAGTTACTTAAAGTGTTAAAAGATAATAAGGAAGCCCTAGGTTAGACCATGGATGATATCAAGGGTATAAGCCCTTCGATTGTGTAACATCATATATATCTAATGGAGGATTCCAAACCATCCACGGAACCCCAAAGAAGAACTAACTCAGTGATGATGGAAGCTATTAAGAAAGAGATCCTAAAGTGCTTGGATCATGGAATAATTTATCCTATTTCTGACAGCCAATGGGTAAGCCCAGTTCACGTAGTGCCTAAGAAGTCTGGTGTGACTGTAGTTCTCAATGCCAATAATGAACTAATTCTAACCCATGTCCAATCTGGGTGAAGAGTGTGCATAGACTATAGGAAAATTAATGTGATAACTTGGAAAGACCACTTCTCATTGTCATTCATTGACCAGATGTTAGAGAGGTTAGCTAGACATGAATACTATTGTTTTCTTGATAGATTTTCTGACTATAACCAGATCCCAATTGCTTTAGAGGACCAACATAAGACCACTTTTACATGCCCATATGGTACATTTTCTTACAGGCGTATGCCTTTCAGGCTTAGTAATGCCCCTGCTACGTTCCAACGATGCATGATGAGTATATTTTCTGACACGGTCGAAAAATTCTTAGAAGTATTTATGGATGACTTTTCAATTCATGGGAATTCCTATTCTGAATGTCTTCATCATCTTTCTCTAATTTTGAAAAGGTGCATATCTAAGAATTTGATTTTGAATTGGGAGAAATGCCATTTCATGGTTAAATCTAGTATTGTTTTAGGCCATGTAATATCCAATGAGGGAATTAAGGTAGATAGAGCAAAAGTGGATTTAATTGATAATTTACCACCTCCTCAATCTGTTAAGGACGTCTGATCTTTTCTAGGGTATGCGAGCTTCTACAGAAGGTTTATTAAGAACTTTAGTCAGTTAGCCCGACCTCTCACTTAATTACTTGCCAAAGATCAAACTTTTGAGTTTTTTAAAGAGTGCCTAGAATCCTTCAAACAACTTAAGAAGGAGTTGACCAATGCACCCATTGTTCGACCACCTGTTTGGACTGAACCTTTTGAACTGATGTATGATGCTTCAGATTTTGTCATAGGAGCAGTTTTGGGTCAAAGGATTAATAAGTTGCCCACTATCGTTTATTATGCTAGTAGGACCTTAAATGATGCACAACTCAATTATACAACCACTAAAAAAGAATTTTTAGCAGTTGTGTTTGCATTAGAAAAGTTTCGGTCTTACTTAGTTTGGTAGTTGAGATCTTTGATGTTTGGGGCATCGATTTTATGGGACCATTTCCTAATTCCTTTGGGAATCTATACATACTTTTGGCTGTTGATTATGTTTCTAAATGGATAAAAGCCATACCTTGTAAATCTAATGATCAAAAAGTGGTGGTCCAGTTTCTCAAAGAGAACATTTTTTCCTCTTTAGTGCACCACGTGCAATAATTAGTGATAGGGGTTCTCATTTTTATAATCGGTCTTTTGAGGCCCTAATGAAAAAGTATGGGATCATCCATAAGTTATCTATCCCTTATCACCCCCAAACTAGTGGCCAAGTGGAGGTGTCGAATAGG
>CM040969.1:22047290-22070654 GCA_022985045.1 Macadamia tetraphylla
CCATTTTTTTTTTTTTTAATAATGCGAAAGTGAACCTATTAATGGTTGTGATCTAATTCTAACTATCGTCGAACATATGTATCTAAAATAACGCCCTAACCATTGTCATCTAAGAATTTAAAGACACAAGCCACACAATTAAAATTAAATAATTAAATAAGTGAAAATAAACAACCCATAATTAAAAAAAAAAAAAAAAAATGCTGAAATAAAATAAAGTAAAAAAAAGGGAGAAAGCTAGAGAAAACTCACAAGTAGGTTTCTCTACTTACCCAGGATGCATTATGATGTGAGCTTCTCTTTGCCCGAGAGTCACTCTTACAAGGGTTACTCTACTTGGTTTTAAAAAGGGGGGAAAGGGGGGGAAACCAAAATTAAAAATTAAAATAAATTGAATGTTTCAAAATTGGGGGTGGGAAAAGGGGAAGGAAAAAAAAAACCATTACAATTTAACCCCTTTTTTAAAACTTGGGGAAAAAAAGGGTACAAAATAATTAATAAAAAAAAAATTTTTTATTAAGAAAAAATTTGAAAAAAAAAAAAAAAAGAACTTGAAAAAACGATGCTCCAAGGCTTGTGATCTTGTCACCTAGATCTAAGCCTAGAACTATAACTTTAAAATTAAACTCAATTGCATAAATCATAAACATAAAAGGCTGAATAAGAATAAAAGAGTGATTGCATTAATTGACATAAAAAAGCTATTACAAAAGTGATTAAAGCAAAAATAGAAAAGAACTAAAACTAAAGAGTGAGAGAGGAGAGAGAGAAAAAACTAAGCATAAACTAGAAAATAAACTAAGGGAATAATAATTAGGAGGGAGGAAGGGGCTTTTATAGGGCTTTTGTCTTGCCCCCTTTCCCTTTTACAAGTCTTTTTAAGAAAAGAAAGAAAAAAAAAAAAATCTTAGTAAAAATCCTCATTCTACGAGATATTGTGTGAGGAAAGAGAATCTTTCCAAAATTAACAAATTTTATTCCTTCCTTGCAATATTAACTAATATCTTGCAATCTTGATTAAATTAGAAAGGAGTCTCTACATAGCATCTTCAAGATCTTGTGAGGTGGCAAAGAGAGAGAATAATCTTACGGATTTTGTAGGAGAGAGGATGTGGTACAAATGAGTGGGTCCCACCTTTGGACTGGTTCTTGATTCACTTTAAGCATTTTCTCTTATAAACTTGAAAACTAAAAAAAAAAAACAAAGTAGTACTATCCAAAGTATGGTAAAATGTACACTTATATCCCTAAGATTTCATACATTATTGTACTCATCAAATTCCCCCATACTTGATTTTTGCTCGTCCTTGAGCAAGATAAATAAATAAAGAAACGAAAAAAAAGCCTAACTCACTTTCGTAGGAATCACGGTTGCATTTAGCATGTGCAACAAGCCTTTAAACCCCTAAGTTACCCTAGTGGACGAGTTGTGTCTCATGGGTGTTTGCAGTGAATATACACCCAAAATTTAGAATAAATAAATCCCAACCTTGGCTAAAGGTAAGGCTCATACCGATCCAGAGCAAATATAATTTTTCTTACAAGGGACCCCCACACTTGAACTTTTATTACCCTTGATCAATTCCAGGCACTAGCATATTTCTTAATTTGGAACTCATCTCGTCTCTTCCAAAACATCCTTATCTTAAGGCAAAACCACTTGTGAAGAAATAAGGAACCAATGACTAAGGCGTTGGAGTGTTTTTAACTAAAACATATTATTAAGCATTAATGACATTTGCATATTTTTTTTCTCTTTTTTTTTTTTTTTTCGCTTAAACTCTATTCTACTCCACTACTTTTGGCCTGAATGATATGGTGGAGCAAACACCAGACACCCAAGTTACTATGTAGCTTCGCTTTTTCCATATGGCCACAAAGACAGTGATGCTAGAGTTCCTTTAGAAGTTTCCTCCCAAGGAATTTCGATCAAGATACCATGCTTCCTGAGGCGCAATACCCTATCTAGTTCCAAGGGAATCAACTTTTATTCTTCTTTATACCACATTTCATATTTCATTTAAAATTGTGCATTTGTCAACCCATGCCGAATTAAAAAGAAGATCTCAACTCCAAATCAAAAGTACAAGGAACCCATAGACTTACATATGGTCCAACACCATAAAATAGGGGTCTCTTATTTTTCAAAAGAAAGTCCCATCTCAAGACACATGCTTGTTTCTTTCTTCTCAACAGGGTTTTTATACGTTCAAAATGGGTACCTTAGTCAAAACTTTTATTTTCATCAATCAAGCAACCGAATGGTATGATCATTAGCCAAAAGCCAAAGTAGAACTTCATCCTTTAGCAAGCTCAAAAGAAAAAAAAAAAAAAACAAAAAGAAAAACAAATAAAACAAGGTGGAAAGAGCAGAAACTGGTTTCCCTCCCCCACACTTAAGTCATGCAATGTCCTCAATGCATGAAAATAATTAAAAACGAAGACAATGGAAAGGGGTCATACCTGATTAAAAGTTAGTCATCAGTGTAAAGAGGTTCATGGAGATCCATGACCTCTTCACTACCAGTATTAGGAAACTTGAGGAATGGCTTCTAACGCTGACCATTAACCTTTGAAATTACCCCTATTCCTGGATTCAGAATCTCCACAGCCCCATGGGGATATACATTATGGACAATAAATGAGCCATCCCATCGGGATCTAAGCTTACCAGGAAAAAGATACAATCGAGAGTTGTACAATAAGACCTTATCACCAATTGTAGATTTATGCAGAATGTTTTTATCATGAAAAGATTTGGTCTTTTCCTTGTAAATCCTAGAACTTTCATAGGCTTCATTCCTAAGTTCCTCCAACTCAGATAGTTGGAGCCTACGATGAATTCCCGTATCAGACAAATCGAAGTTGAGCTTCTTGATGGCCCAAAAGGCCTTATGCTCCAACTCAACTGGTAAGTGATAAGTTTTTCCATACACCAAATGGTAGGGAGACTGGCCAAGATCGATCTTGAATGTAGTCCGATGGGCCCACAAGGCATCAATAAGCCTAAGGGACCAATCCTTATGGTTGGGATTAACAGTTTTCTCCAAGATTTATTTGATCTGCCTATTCCGACACCTCCACTTGGCCACTAGTTTGGGGGTGATAAGGGATAGATAACTTATGGATGATCCCATACTTTTTCATTAGGGCCTCAAAAGACCGATTATAAAAATGAGAACCCCTATCACTAATTATTGCACGTGGTGCACTAAAGAGGAAAAAATGTTCTCTTTGAGAAACTGGACCACCACTTTTTGATCATTAGATTTACAAGGTATGGCTTTTATCCATTTAGAAACATAATCAACAGCCAAAAGTATGTATAGATTCCCAAAGGAATTAGGAAATGGTCCCATAAAATCGATGCCCCAAACATCAAAGATCTCAACTACCAAACTAAGTAAGACCGAAACTTTTCTAATGCAAACACAAGCTAAAAATTCTTTTTAGTGGTTGTATAATTGAGTTGTGCATCATTTAAGGTCCTACTAGCATAATAAACGATAGTGGGCAACTTATTAATCCTTTGACCCAAAAGCGCCCCTATGACAAAATCGAAGCATCATACATGGGTTAAAAAGGTTCGGTCCAAGCAGTGGTCGAACAATGGGTGCATTGGTCAACTCCTTCTTAAGTTGTTTGAAGGATTCTAGGCACTCTTTAAAAAACTCAAAAGTTTGATCTTTGGCAAGTAATTAAGTGAGAGGTCGGCTAATGACTAAAGTTCTTAATAAACCTTCGAGAAGCTCGCATACCCTAGAAAAGATCAGCGTCCTTAAAATTGAGGAGGTGGTAAATTATCAATTAAATCCACTTTTGCTCTATCTACCTTAATTCCCCCATTGGATATTACATGGCCTAAAACAATACTAGATTTAACCATGAAATGGCATTTCTCCCAATTCAAAATCAAATTCTTAGATATGCACCTTTTCAAAATTAGAGAAAGATGATGAAGACATTAGAATAGGAATTCCCATGAATTGAAAAGTCATCCATAAATACTTCTAAGAATTTTTCGACCGTGTCGAAAATATACTCATCATGCATCGTTGGAACGTGGAGGGGATTACTAAGCCGAAAGGCATACGCTGTGAAAATGTACCATATGGGCATGTAAAAGTGGTCTTATGTTGGTCCTCTAAAGCAATTGGGATCGGTTATAGTCAGAAAATCTATCAAGAAAACAATAGTATTCATGTCTAGCTAACCTCTCTAACATCTGGTCAATGAATGACAATGAGAAGTGGTCTTTCCAAGTTATCACATTAATTTTCCTATAGTCTATGCACACTCTTCAAGTTGGACATGGGTTAGAATTAGTTCATTATTGGCATTGAGAACTACGGGCACACCGACTTCTTAGGCACTACGTGAACTGGCTTACCCATTGGTCGAATAGGATAAATTATTCCATGATCCAAGCACTTTAGGATCTCTTTCTTAATAGCTTCCATCATCCTTTAGTTAGTTCTTCTTTGGGGTTCCGTGGATGGTTTGGAATCCTCCATTAGATTTTATGATGTTACAAATCGAAGGGCTTATACCCTTGATATCATCCATGGTCTAACCTAGGGCTTCATTATCTTTTAACACTTTAAGTAACCTCTTCCTAGCTAGAAGTCAAATTTGAAGAAATTATTACGGAAGAGTCCGTGGTGGCCCTAGGAAAGCATACCTCAAATTAGATGGCAACTCCTTAAGATCTAGCTTAGGGGCTCAAATATGGAAGGTTTGGGAATGGAATTGAAAAGGGGTCCTAAGGGCTCCACGGGTGTGTGAAGACTCAAGACTTAAAAAAAAAATTTCACTATCATCATCCAACTCATCCATACACTCTTGGAATTCAATCAAAATTAATATCAAAGTTGGTAATTAAATCATAAAAAAAATCCAAAAATCCTCAATCATATTAATCTCTTCTTCCATATGGGGTTTTGCTTGCCTATCCTAAACATGTTAAACTCAACAGTTTGGTTCCCAAAAATATAATCTTAGGAAACCTTTCCCGGGGTTGATTAATGCATTTTTGGTAGCCAAGAATAGTCTTCCTAGAATTATTAGGATTTCATCATTGGTTGAAAGGGCTTGGTATCTAACACAATGAAATCAATGGGAAAAATAAATTTCTAAATTTAGTAAGACATCCTCAATCACCCCTTTAAAAATTTTTAAAAGACCTATCGCCAATTGAAGAGTAGTTCATGGCTTTCAATTCTCTCAATCCAAGTTGCTTGTACACATGGTAAAGTAAAAGATTCACACTTGCACCAAGGTCAAGTAAGGCATGCTTAATGTTGGTGTTGCCTATGACATAAGATATGGTAGGGCCCCCGGATCCTTATATTTGGGTGCTATAGGCTAAGTAATTATGGAACTAATGTTACTTGAAAAAACGTCTTTTGGATACACTAGTGATCGTTTGTGAGTACACAAATCTTTTAGTATCTTTGCATAGGTGAGGATCTGGGATATGGCATCCAAAAGGTGGATGTTCACTTCTCCCTTTTTAAAAGACTTCTAAAATTTTGTCCATGGGCAGTCTTCCTTTTGTTTACCAACGATTAGGAAATGGGACGGATGAACATAAGGACTATTGAGATTTGCCTTTCGGAAGAATCATTTTGGTTTTCTCAAAAATCATCTTTAGTTAGAAAAATCTTTAGGTTCATTAGGCAACCAAACAAGAAGCACACTTGTGTCCTCAATGAAGGAGAGTTAACATGAGTAATAGATGAGGAAGATTTAGGAATGCTCTGTTGGTACTCTCTGCCACCCTAAGGGCATAAACAACATTACATTGGTTAGAGGACCCTTGTTGGGTATGACCTTGTACTATATTGTGGTGCATTAGTTGATGTTTGTGAACTAACGGGGTAATGATGCCTAGGGTTAGGCTTTGGTTGATGGTAAAGTTCTTTTCTAACTCTCACCCTAATTAAGACAATTGAGTGAGTTCTCTCAAGATTTTGATGGCTTGTCATGAGGAGGGGCCCTATTTTTTTAAGTCACTTATTCCTTTTTTTCGGTGTTGGGAAACCCGGGGGTTTTAGAAGATGATAGGAGAGGGCCCAGAAAACTAGCGAGGTCCTACATTTGACCTAGGGGAAAATATTTTGGGGAAAGATTATTGTGCAAAGGGGCCTTTGGGTCTAGGTTGACCTTGATTATGGAAATTGGGAAAGGGCCCCTTTGTTGATTTCAAGAGAAAATTTTGGGGGATTTCTCCATCTTGGATTGTAGGTATTACTATATAGATTATTCGATATAAGACATTAACAATATCATTAGAAGTAAAAGGGGTTGGGGCATTCTTCTAGGAGATGTCGGGGGGGCACCAAGCACAAATCTTAACCAAATTGGTGATGATGGCTCTCTAGGAACAATAGCCTCAATTCTCTTGATTAGGCTATCCAAATGGGCTTCCTTGGCTACTATCCCATCCATAAAATATCATTTTCCTCCTATGGTTCTTTCACTCTCTTGGGTTGATTCCCCTCCGGGTTTTGTCATTAAGTCAAGTAAAAATTTCCCCATGCCTTTCCTTCATCGTAAGGATGTGATTCCCTCGGTACATAGACTCTATCATTTGTTTAATTGGGTAATCAATACCCTCATAAATTATTTGACATAAATGCCATAAGTCTAGGCTATGGTGAGGGCATTCTTGGAGTAGATCCTTGAATCTCTCCATAAGTTAAGAAAATGACTCGCTTGACTTTTGCCTAAACTGAAGGATATCACTTCTAAGCTTATTGGTCTTGTGAGTTGGGAAAAACTTCTTAAGGAGGACAACTGTGAACTGTTCCCATGAGGTTATGGAATTTGTGGGTAACCCATACAACCACTTCTTAGCTTGGTCTTTCAATGCAAAAGTGATAAACCTAAGCTTAATAACATCATCAGAAAGCTGTTGGATCTTAATTAGAACACATACCTCTTCAAATTCCCTTAGAAACAAGTATGCATCCTCAGAGGTCAACCCATGAAAGTGGGGCAACATAGTGATGTATTGAGATTTGAGTTCTAAATTATTGCCCTGGGCTTATGGTAGAACTATGCAAGAAGGTTGGGCTGTTCTAGTAGGGTAGAACCTATCTTTCAGAGATTTAGGTGAAGGGTTTTGTTGTTAGTCTCCCATATTGAAGGGTTTTAAAGAGAGCAAATGTATAGGATTACTACTTGTTGGATCTCTTCTTTCTAACTGATTCTTAGTATACGTACCCACCTAACACTCATGCAAGAAAACTACCCACAACTAGAGTAAGACAAGCACAAAAGAATGGATAGCAAAACTTTTTTATGATTTTTATGCTTTTTATATTTTTATATTTTTTTTGGGTTTTGGGGCTTACGGGGGATCCGGGGGTTTCTCGGATCAATTTCAGATCTTTGAGGGGAAAATCTGTCTTTATCATCTTGTAAGGCATGGCGACCTCCACCGATACAACTATTATTGCAAGTTGTTCTTCTCGAAATTCAATAAAATAAAGGAAAAAAAACAAAGCAAACAAAGCACTCCGATTTACCAAAAGCGAAAAAAAAACATGGAACTGTCTCCGACAACGGGCCAAAAACTTATTTGAGATTTTAAATATAATCATGCGTCGGATCGGTGTAGCTACGTTGAACTCGAGGGAGCAGTCACTTTATTTTTTCTTTTAATAGTGCAAAAGTGAACCTATTAATGATTGTGATCTAATTCTAACTACCGTCCTAAACATATGTATCTAAAATAACGTCCTAACCATTCGTCATCTAAGAATTTAAAGATGCAAGCCGCGATTAAGATTAAATAATTAAATAAGTGAAAATAAACAACCCAAACAATTAAAAAATATAAAGAAAAACATGCTGAAATAAAAATAAAGTAAAAAAAAGGAGAAAGCTAGAGAGACTCACAAGTAGGTTTCTCCCCTTTAAACCCCAAAGGGGATGCATCATAATATGAGCTTCCCTACTTGACCAAGAGTCACTCTTATAAGGGTTACTCTACTTGGCTTTAGGAAAATGGAGACAATTAAAATAAAAGTAATAAATTGATGGTTCTATGGCTAGGAGGGCAAAGCCAACACATACACTAGCCATAAACCCTTTGGGGAAAAGGGGATAGCAATAATGTAACGACTGAAATTAAAATCTTAAATTAAGAAAAAAAGGTAGTCGGGAAGAGGGAATGAGAGGGAGAAGACTATTGAAGAAGCCCTTACTTGAACTTCAACCCTTGAATTTGAAAGCTTGGGTGATTTGAGATACTACATACTAAAAAACAGATCTGAATAAGCCAAATCTGAAATTTTAGTACTAGAAAAAACAAATCTTGAAACAAAAAGAAAAACTGAACTTGAAAGAAAAGATGCTCCACGGCTTGTGATATTGTCACCTAGATCTAAGCCTAGAACTATAACTTTAAAATTACAACTCAATTGCATAAATCATAAACATAAAAGGCTGAACAAGATTAAAAGAGTGATTGCATTAATTGGCGTAAAAAAACTATTACAAAAGTGATTAAAGCAAAAATAGAGAAGAACTAAAACTAAAGAGTGAGAGGAGAGAGAAAGAAAACTAAGCATAAACTAGAAAATAAACAAAGGGGGAATAATAATTAGGAGGGGAGGAAGGGGATTTTATAGGGCTTTTGTCTTGCCTCCTTCCTTCTACAAGTCTTTTAAAAAGAAAAAAAAAAAAAAATCTTAGTAAAAATCCTCATTCTCGAGATATTGTGTGAGGAAAGAGAGAATCTTTTCCAAAATTAACAAATTTTATTCCTTCCTTGCAATATTAACCAATATCTTGCAATCTTGATTAAATCGAAAGGAATCTGCATAGCATCTTCAAGATCTTATGAGGTGGCAAGGAGAGAAATAATCTTGGGGTTTTGTAGAAGAGAGGATGTGGTACCAATGAGTGGGTCCCACCTTTGGACTAGTTCTTGATTCACTTTAAGCACTTTCTCTTATAAACTTAGAAACTAAAAAATAAGAAAAATAAAAGTAGTACTACCCAAAGTGGGGCAAAATGTACACTTATACCCCTAAGATTTCACACATTATTGTGCTCATCACTTAGCCTCATAGTGCCCATTGACTGGTTCACAATCGGTTGGGAGTCACTAGGGCGATTAGGTCATCTGCCATTACAACCTTTGCCAACTTGATTCACGCTATTAGGGCCTTGTACGCTACTTCATTGCTTGTCACGAAATGTAAATCTGAAGGCATTTGTATTTCGAATGCCTCGGGCTTTCTTCACAAGTCCCCCACGCTTCTTATCGAGGTGATGGATCCATCAACAAAGAGCTTCCACTTCTGTTTTGGGTCGACCTCGCTCCGATTTCACCTCGTCTATGTGCACTCTACCAAGAAATCTACTAGTGCCTGGCCTATGATTGCGCTCCAGGCTGAAATTCTATGTCATACTAAGCAACTCGACACCCTCACCATCTTCCTGCTACACTCAAGGATTAAAGTATCAATATCGATTGTCATATCGGTCACCAAAATTAAGATACGTGTCGAGAGGGTATCGTATTATTGGAGATACACTAAGATACGCTAAAGATACACATAAATGGATAGGAAACATTTTTTAAACACTTTTGCATGAAGAATTTGTTAAAAAAGCTATTGACAATGTATTATGCATAAACACTAAATTAAGGGTATCGCACTAAGAATTCAAGGTTTGTAGTTGTCCCATAAATGTAAAACCCCTTTCCCAACCTTGTTTTTTTACTTTAGTTAGAGAGAAATATGACTAAAACAACTTTAGAAAAAAAACCCCTCAAAAATCGTGTTTTCTAAAACATGACCTATCTTGGCCATTATATAACCATAGCGCACTACATCGTATACCGATTCTCACCGATATGTACCAATCGATACATATCGATACTCACTGATATATATCGATACTCACCGATCGTTCGATACGTCTCGATCGATACATCTTGATACTCATCGATACTCGATACATGAAGCTACATTTCACCTTGATTTTATTTTTTTCATAGAGTCGTATCGGTGCATATCATATCGTATCGATGTGAATCAGTGGTGTATTGATGTATATCAGTATGTATCGTAGGATGTATATCGGTATGTATCGTAGGATATATATCGATACAAAAGGATTTTAAAAATTTCATATATCGTGTCGGTTTGTGTCATATCAATTGGCTAAATTTAAGATATGTATCGAAGGGTATAGTATCGGTATCAGAGATACTTTAAACAATGGCTACACTAGGGTTGTGAAGTGACTTCCTTAGTGGTTGATCCATTAGTACAGCTATGGTATGTTCTTGGAAGTAAGGCCTTAGTTTCAGGCTGCCATGACTAATGCCAATGCAAACTTTTCAATCCTTAGGTAGTGTCTTTCCACAGGAGCACATGACTTACGTAGTAGACAAGCTTTTTGAGTTTTTTCTTCTTCTATTATGAGGACTACGCTTACGGCCCCGAGGATGTAGTGAGATATAATTGGAGCACCTCTCTGGCTCGTGTCGGCTCAGAAGGGGTGCCGGGCGAGGCGGCTTTGACTTCCTCATATCTTTCACATTCATTTGTCCAATGAAATTGTTGGTGTCCTTAGTAGCTTAAAAAGGAAGACACTTGTCTCCAGCTCAGGAAAGAAACTTGTTCAGTGCAGCTAGGCACTTCGTCAACTTCTAGACTTCGTAGATGTTTCTTGGCGGGCGCATCTCTTGAATGGCTTTAATTTTGGAAGGGTTTACCTTTATTCCCCTTTGCGATCGAGAAAGCCGGGAACTTCCCGGGGGTCACTCGAATATGCACTTGATAGGATTTAACCTCATCTGGTTTTGTTGCAGAACATCAAAGGCTTCCCTCAGGTCTAGCACATGATTGGTGCCTTTTGAGCTCTTAACTAGCATGTCATCGATGTAGACTTCTATGTTTCTTCCGATCTAGCTTGAAACATAGTATTGACCATTCTCGGTATGTGGCTCCTACATTCTTAAGGCCAAAGGGCATTGCGATATAGCAATAGTTGCCACGAGTGGTGAAAGCGCCTCTTCTCCTCATCTTCAACTTTTATCTTTATCGGTTGTAGCGGGGTATGCATCTATGAAGGTCGACATCTCGGGGCCCGCCATTGATTCTATGAGGATCGATCCAGGCAAGGGATAGCAGTCCTTGGGATAGGCTTTGTTTAGATCGGTGTAGTCCATGCAAATCCTCCATCTTCGTTGGACTTTGGGACCATGACAACATTAGCCCATGATGAACACATTTATGTGTGAAATCTAGGATAGTAAATCATGCATTTTACATATTTAGAATGGAGCTACCTTGGGTTTTTCTCTCTTTTTTTAGGTTTTTTACTTTCAATGCCTTAAGGACTATAGGTGCTATATCTCCAATTTTACATGTAAAAAGGTCCTCTTTCTTTTCATGGTTCGAAGAAACGTAATTACGAGCAAGATGGATGTGTTCAATTAAAAGTACACATTCGTTTGGTCAACCGAACAAGTGATTATTCTTTTCGGGCAAGAAAAAAAATAATGGATTAGAACTGAACCGAGATGCAGAACCAGCCCGTCTGTAGTTGTCCCAAGGGTATAAGGAATATTTTAAATGCCAACAAAGATCAATGGACCACATCCTTAAGTGATTAAAGATTCGTTTTTGGTAACAACAACTACCTAGCGTAGTTGGTGAGTTGTGGTGTGCAAAATCTCTTCATTATTAGGGAGGTCTCAAGTTCGAACCTCTTAGCTGCTATTTTGTTGAGGTTTTTTTTAGAATATTTTCTTTTCCACTCACCCCGAAAGGAGGTCAGCCAAGATAATTGTACACATGTTTGAAGAAGAGAGAAAAATAAAGATAAAAATAGGAATGAAGAAAAAAAAAGAAAAGAAAAGACAAGGGCATGGATGAAATTTTCCATTTAAAATAGAATATTGTCTAAATCCAAGCATGGAAAATCGGCCAAGGGAGGTTTCTTGTGCAAGAAGAGAGAGAAAAATAGAAAAAAGAGAAAAAATAAGGAAAAAAGGTAAGAAAATCGTGGGAGATCTCTCCACACGTTTTCTCTCTTCTCTCTCCTCCACCTCACCATAAAAATCGTTCAATGGGATCCACCCTTGGACGTCCTTCTCTCCCCCCTCTCATTCCCTCTTATGACTACCCTTTCTTTCTTAATTTAGGATTTTATTTCAGTCGTTACATTATTGCTATCCCTTTCCCCCAAGGTTCATGGCTAGTGTATGTGTTGGCTTTGCCCCTCCTAGCCATAGAACCATCAATTTATTGCTTTTATTTTAATTGTCTCCCTTTTCCTAAAGCCAATTAGAGTAACCCTTGTAAGAGTGACTTTCTGGTCAAGTAGGAAAGCTCATATCATGATGCATCCCTCGGGCTAAGTAGAGAAACCTACTTGTGAGTCTCTCTCTAGCTTTCTCCCCTTTCTTTTACTTTATTTTTATTTAAGCATTTTTTTCATTTATTTTTAATTGCGTGGGTTGTTTATTTTCACTTTTTTTTTTATTTAATTTTAATTACGTGGCTTGTGTCTTTAAATTCTTAGATGACGAATGGTTAGGATGTTATTTTAGATACATATATTTAGGGCGATAGTTAGAATTAGATAATAACCATTAATCGGTTCACTTTCACATTATTAAAAGAAATAAAAAATAAAGTTTTTGCTCCCCATGTTCGCCCCGTAGCTACACGATCCGTGCGCTTGGTTACATTTAAAATCTCAAACAAGTTTTTGGTGCCGTTAGCGGGGAAAGCTGTGATACCCTACTTTTAAATCTGGTCTAATTCCCGGTTGACCCAGTTTAACCATGCAGGACCCGAACGGAAAGGGTTAAGGCGGGTTCCTTATGGATCATGATGGTAAGGGTAACTTTGAACACGGTTGGCGGACAAGTCCGAGTCGTTTACCGGAGGAGCAGGTGCACCCAAGCCGTGTACATGCACATATCATAAGGTCATGTATGGATAAAGCGGTATGTAGCCGTATCCTAAAGCACATACATATAATAGACCTTATGCGAAAGTGAGATTCGTCCCGAGTGAATTCCATCAAAATCCCTTATTGACCAATTTTATTTCGGGGGGTGGTCACAGGGGCATCCGCCACAAGGTGACCCACCATGTGGTTATTTAGTTCTTTTAGAAAGTATAAATAGCATTTATGAGGTTTCCATTTTCTCATTTATGACATTCGGGTGTTTGGTGAAAAGGGTAAAGGGGAGAGAGAAAAGAGGAGAAAGGGCGGAGAAGAAGAAAGGGAGGAAGAGGAAGAAGGAATGGATTTAAGTGGTGCCAAGGCTTGATCTTCCCATTCCGGCCGGAAAGTGATCCCCAACACGAGATCTCGTTTAGAGGTGAGCGAGGCTATATTCCCTAAACTTTCACCATACCCAAGTAAAACCCTTGATTTGGGTAGTGTTTCTTGTAAATCCCCCTTGAGATGATGAATCTAAGGTTTAATAGATGGGTTATGTGTTGATTTTGAAGGATTTGAAGAAGTGTTTCTACGGTTGGAGGAGCATTGGTGATTTGAAGTGATTTTGAGATTTTTGAACGAGTTCTTGAGCAAAGAAGGTAACATGGCTTCCATTCCTTAAATCTAACCTAGATCTAGGTTAGAACCATCTTGTGAGACCTTGAATGTGTGGAGAATGGGTTTGGAAAAGCCCCATTTGATTCCTCAAAGGTTGGGGAAGGATTAGGGAAAATGGCCTTTTCCTCCAAGACCGGTGGGCCAAATGGCCCGAGGGCCCCCACCTAAGAGGATAGGGCCTCGAGGCCAAGCGGGCCTCCGGTGGGCCAACCGATGGGCCCTACCAGCGAGCCAACCTACCGTCGGTCAGGGCCGGTGGGTCAACCTACCCAGTCGGGGCCGGTGGGTTATAGTCATTGTCGCCCACGAAAAGGCTCCCAAAGTGATTTTACATCGAATGGACCCAAATCGGACATGCAACCTTCTTTTAGGATTCTAAACATAATTTTGTCATCAAATCTTGTTAGTTTGCCCCCAAAGTGGTGAAATACTAACCCATTCACTTATGATAGGTTCACAAAACTTACGCTTCTTCCCTTGGATCTCACCGTCTTGGCGTGAGTCTTTGTACCTCTGGTAAGTGGGAGAGGACTTTTGACTTTATTTCAAGGCTTGTTTGGCATTCATTCAAATGTATCTAGACTAACCATGTCATCATGCAAATTATATGTAGTTTAGCCATCCTCATATTATTATGACATGTGTGTTGTTTTACTTTCTCAATGTCAAATGATGATGTGCTTATGTGATGAATGATGACATCATTGTGCATGATGCATTAGTAGACTAGATGCCGTAGTCGGCTTAGAAACGAGTGCATTGGTGGCCGTGGAATGGGACGTGAGGCACTATGCAATCATACTATGTCATATAGGAGCATCGGTGTAGGGTTATCATCTTCCGTGCTCGACCCTTCCCAAAGGTTGAGGTGTTGGGTTACCATTTGGGGAAACATGGTCACGTCGTCGGTCCTTGTGGCATTAAACATATGCGCTGGTCATTAGGATAGTCGGCAACCCCGGTGGTATATTCAAGAGGGCAACTCGTCTTGTTTTTAAATTCTTGAGTCAGACCTTTATTTTCTATCATTTACTTTTATGTTGAGAGCCGGTGGTCGGCATGCTTTACTTTTTCGAGTACTCACGGTGGGCCTTCTCCGACAGTCCTATGGGCGTATCGCGGGATGGAGTTCACAGCTCGTACCTGGAGTATACGTGCACTGTGGTTGTAGTAGCACTAAACTAAAGACTTAGTAATGTTGTCTAGGTGGATGTGATTAAAAATGAATTGTATAGCATATAGTGCATATGGTTGTGATTGTTGTGTGGCTACTGTGTGGTCCTTCTTTTCACTTTTGAGCTAGTGAGCTCATCCCGTGTGCACCCTTTTAGATGATTTTGCGGGTCACCGAGGACCAAGGGTCGGCCCCACAGTGGAATTCCCCGGGATGATTGGTGGGTCCCAGGAATTAGAAACACGGCATGGATTGTTTTCGTCGAGGATCTTTTTGAGGACCGTAGTTTTGACAAGTGAGCTTTATTCTTTGATTTTTTTTTATGATCCCTTTTGTGACTTGATATGTAAATTGTATTCTTTTGTGTAAATATCATACCGTGGGCCCACATGTACTTAACTATATACTACAATTTGGGTATCAAGTATAATGGGGATATTTATAGGTAAATTAAGTCTTCTTTGGGCTTTGAACATTTTCTTTGTTGTGTGTATCTTTGTGGTTGGATCTTGTTCGAGATGATCTGGAAGGTTTGGGTTTAAACTGGAGTTAACCTCACCGTCCAATTTTGTGTGAGCGGGGTATGACAATGGTGGTATCGAGCTGATGCTCTATTCACTTCTGACATACCATTTAGACCCCATAGAATTTATAATAGGAAATGGGATTGGGTAAATGTAAAAACTTTAAAGAGTTAAAAGCCAAGGAAAGAAAGTAATAAAAATGGTTGCATTTAGTCATTGCATGCATGGCGTACATGAGAAAGCTACTTAGAATAAATAAAAGATTAGTCATTTGATGTTATAACCCACCGTCGAATTTAAAATTTGGCATAACGGTGCTAAAACAAGATTCTAAAAAATTTTCACACACAAATACCGATAAACAACATATATATAAATAGCAACAAGCATAAATAACAAATGACACCACAACTAGCATAAGCCACCAACAAAAGATACCACCCCACAAGTAAGACCAGGTTATAGAAAAAAGTACAAAGGAATGAGAAAGAAAAAATACATAATCAACAACATAGAAACAAATGAGGCCTTGGTGACGACGGGTGAGCTAAGTCCTCAAAGATCATCGTCATCGTCCAATACTACTACGTTCATCTGAGGTCTAGAGTTAACGTTGAGTCGATGGTCGTAGTAGTCAAACCTCAAGTTCACCAGTTGTACATCCCTCCGAAGTTGGGAAAAATCTCTGAAATGGCGTTGGTCATTGTATCCAAGCCCCGGCCAATATGAGGAAGGATCTCTCAAAGGGGCCTTTGTCTCTCTAGGATGTTTTCCCTCTCGGGAAACACTCTCATCTAGTCTCCTTAGTAACTGATCTTGCCCTTCCATTAAGGCCCTCATGGTAGTCATCATGCCCTCAAAATCAAAGGTACCGCTCTCAGGTGGTGGGGCTCTATGCTGTGGGCCTGCAGCCCTTGTGAAGCTAGGGTCAGCACCTTCGACTCAAGAGGCTCCTCCTCGAGGATATCCTCGTCCACAAAATCCTCCTCACACGGAGGAACATAGTCCTCATCCTCCTCACTAGTCTCCTCCTCCATGGGAATATCCCCCCTATGGGTAGCCCTCCTATCCCTACCTCTCAAGCCCTGCTCTCGAGGTACATCCATGAGGTGTGGAGACCCATCCTCAATAGATTCCCCCCATCAAACTTATCATTGGAGTCTTCCCTTCTCACCACTCAGGTCCACCCCAAAGAACTCAAAGATCTGGTGAGGATCCTACCATATGGAAACCCTCAGTCCTTGGGGTGTGAGGTATGGTGCTCCATTGTCTTGAGGATGGCGTAAGGCAAGCATAAGTGCTCGACACCCCCCTCTAAGGCCGTATAAATCAGAAGGCTAAGAAGGCTGCCAGGGCCCACTTTCCCGGTGACCTCCTCTAGGGAGCAAGTTAAGCTGGACAAAGGGGGGGAAAAACACACAAACACAGGTAAAATGATTCGAACCCGGCCCCCATGCTGCCATAGATGGTCTCATAGATGTGGTCTGTGTCCCCAAACTCAAGAAGGGGCCCCCGGGCTTACTGGGGGAGGACTATAAAATCTGCCCCTAAGGAGATGTCTAAGATGCTGGGTTCCACAGTCAATGAATGTCCACCCCTTCACCATCTGGTTATCGCATCTTTTATATTGGAAAGAGACCTCAAAGTTACATAGAATCTATGAACCGGTTTCAGCAGGCGGTCTATGTGGAGGATGGCCCCAACCCCAATCTGGCGAACCTCTCTGAAGCTAGACCTTGTGGAAGTCATCGACTACCACGGTCTTCTCCATCATTCTGACCTTTGGGAAGGCCTCCCGGGTTGGTTGCTGCCTCCGTGGAAGAGTTCCTCATCGTAGTCGAAGGATCAATAGTGGTAGGTCCGGGTGCCTTGTGGGGGGGGTGGAGAACTAGTCCACTCTTCCATTTGGAAGTGGTGGTCTTCCCAGTGGAAGGGATGTGAGTTCTTTGCCCTTGGAAAGACATCTGGCAAGAAAAGGGGAGAAAGAATGGTGAGTAAGGAATAGGAATAACAAAAGGAATAAATAGATGGGTGGGCAAAAAGGGCGAAAGCATGGCAAAAAAAAAATGTGACAAAATGTGACAAGTGAGGAATGATAGAAAGTCTATGGATGAAATGCATGGGGGTGACAAGATAGAAATTATGGCAAAATAGAAATGTGACAAAAGGCATATAAATCATGGCAAGTAAGGAATGATAGAAAAAAAACCCCAAATTTCAATGTGCAAGGTCAATCCAAGAAAAATGAAAAGTCTCACAATAGAGTAAAGCTTGAAGCTTACATGTTCATGGATGAAATCCCATCATTCTACAGTCTAGAATATGCTAAAACATCTACTATTATGATGTTGAGGTGAAAGGAATCCACAAGTATGAAGGGATGGAAAGAGAATCAAAGAAACCCAACACAAAGAGATGGATTTTCATGGGAAGAGATGGGATTTCAAGCATACATGACTTTCCATGATCTCTACAACATTTCAAGTACAAATCAAACATAAAGAATTACATTTGGGTTGTTATTTGGGGGAAAAAAAGGGGAGGTTGAAGAAAGCCCCAAAATTAAAAAAAATTAGGGCATGGTTGGGGTTTTCTCTCAAAATTTGAAAGTAAATCCTAAAACTAGAAATAAATCACAAAGAAAACATCACATTTTCAGGGAAATCATTGTTCTATGGAAAGAAACAGGAAAAAATTAAGATGGAGGACTACACATGGATCCTACCTCCAAAGTATACGTTAAGAAAAAAAATGGGAAGAGACTTACTTGAGAGTAGGGGGTTGAATCTTCCCAAAACCCCGGATCGTTGGCGAGATCGTGAGTGGAATTTCAAGGAGCTCTAAAAAACCTGAGAGAAGGGAAGGAATAAAAGAAAATGAGGGGGCTTAAAAGCCCTTTTTATTTTGGTGGATTACCAACCCCCCGTGATAGACGTTGAAAAAAAAAAAAAGGAAAAGTGGCGGTATTATTATTATTATTATAATAATATACGTGAAAAAAAAGGTGTGGGATAACATCATATGGTTGAGTGGGACCATCATCCGACTTGTTGAAGCACTAACCCCGTATTTTCGAATTAATCTATGGTTAGTTGCAAAACCTTATACACTATAATACCTGTGTGTTGGCATATGATTATGTGTCGATATAAATTCTAAGGTGCTTAACTAATGTTGTGTATGGTATGTTCCGGGTGCAAGGATACGATGGTACGTACTAGACCCGGTAGCAATCCCGAGGTACCTCGCGTGGTCCTCGTCCGGTCGCACCAAAATCCCGGAGGTCCCCCGTGGGGAAAACCCCCACTTCCACAACCTCCGAGACCTTTGGGGGGGGTGTGGCAAAAGGGACCCACGGACTACACTTCGGACCCTCCACGGTCATTACTCGGGGATGTTGCTACCATAATCCAGCGTCACAACACCTTTCCAACAACAAATGCTTGACAACAAGCATTTAGGGCTGTTTCAGGCGACAACTAGACCTTTCAAACGGGTCAACCTCCTGGGATATTACCCCACAGGACCCACACGGGGGTGCAGTATGGGGCCAAGTGGGAGGTACACCTCCAATTCCACCATTTAGCATTCCTCCGTATGTGGTGCCCCTCCATACCCTTACTATCCAGCTTATGCTCCCAATTCCCCCGAATAATCGTCAAAGGTAGGGGGTCATGGGGGAACTTGCCCTGTATTCTCTAAGGTGGGAAGTGATCCTCTGGAGCAGGCGTGGATCCAAAGTGGAGAAGATATTTGAGGTGATTGAGTGCTGAAGCCGAAACTTATTTGTCGGGGTTACAACTCAAAAAAGGGGGCCAACTCATGGTGGCAAGCCTCCAAGCCCATATTATTGCCCTTTTTCGGGAACCCCACGGGGAAAAATTCAAAGGGGTTGTTCTTGGCTAATCATTACCCCCTAGCCGGGGACCACAAGGAGGGAATTTATGGCCTTAACTCAAGGAAGTAAGACTATCCTTAGTATCCGGGTTTTAAAGATTGTTTCATTTTTCCCTTAGGCATATAAGACTGAAGAAAAGGTGCAAGATTTTGAAAGGCCTAAAGGCATCCATTGGGTCGTACTTGAGGTCTTAGATTTGACAAAATAATGCCGTTTTGTAGAAGGCTAAGACCATGGAAGATAAGCAAAAGGGAAACAGTTCCTCCCCGGTTGTGGAAGAAGTCAAATCCATTTCGGATATGGGCAACTCCTCCAAGGCGTCCGTGGGTCTTATAGTTCTAGGCTACATATAGGCGGCCTATAGGCCATCTGGCTACCCTCCTCGACTAGGGTGGTTGGCTCTACATCTTTCTGCCCAAACACTAATCGGTGCCTCGGCCCCAAGCCACCCGACCTCCATCTCAGGTCAAGTGCGGGGGCCCCCCTAGTTTCGACATCCATGCATTGCTTTTCTACCATTCCTATCGCATATTTAAAGGGGTGTCGGGTGACCAGCCTTGCCCTCTCACCCTCTGTCCGATCTCCCTTAACCGGGGGAAACAACCACGGGAAGGATGTATGCCCTATCGGTGAGGAAAGGGTGGTAGCAGTACATTCTAAATTTAAGAAATTTCTTATGTTATCTATTGATGACCTCTTTTAAAATTTTATGCATTGTTACACTATTGTCCTAACTATATCGGGTATACCCCTTTTTTATTGATTAGGAGCTACACATTCATTATCTAAGAGATTTTTGAAAACTTGGTATCCAGGACCCTAGATCATGGGATGATTGTTAGTATGCCTCGGTAAAGTTACAGTTGAAGGAGGTGTATGGACCGTGCCCGGGGGAAATCGGTGGGAAGAAATTGGATGCACAACTCATTAAGTTCAATATGTAGAATTTTGACGTTATCTTGGGCATGGATTGGTTATCGGGCCCCTCGGGCTAATGTGATTTTGCTGAAAAATTAATCGGGTGACGATGATGAAGGAAAAAATTGGTTTCCCAAGCAAATAAAATGAAATGGGGGAAAGGTCCTCATCTCCGCCCTTCAAGCGGTAAAGTTGTTGGAGAGTGGATGTCGGGGCTACTTAGCATCGATACTTGATGTTGATGATGGGTTAAACCCCTAGAAGAGGTAAAGGTGGTTAAAGAGTTTTTGACATCTTTCGGGTGATCGATGCATCTATCGCGATAGAGGTTCGAGTTTGCTATAGACTTGATTCGGAGCAGCTCCGTGTCTAAAGCTCCATATAGGATGGCACCAGCCGAATTGAAGGAGTTGGAAACGATTGCAAAATTGTTGGAGAAGGGTTTATTGCCCAAATGTTTCACCTTGGGTGCCCATATTTTTATCAAGAAGAAGGATGGCGCTTCTATTTGCATTGATTACCGGTTTAATAAGCTAACCATTAAGAACCCGGGACCCATTCCCCGCATTGATGATTTGTTTGACCAACTACGGGTGAAAGGGGTATTTTCAAAGATAGACCTTAGATGGGGTTATTATCGCTCAAGATAAAGAGGTGACATCCCCAAAGCCATTCGGGTCGGTATGGTCACTATGAGTTCCTAGTGTTATCTTTTGGGTTAACCAATGAAAAGCAGCATTCATAGATTTAATGAATCGAGTATTTCATGATGTCCTCGATAAATGGGTAATTATTTTATTGATGACATCTTAATCTACTCTAAAAAGAAGAGGAGCACACTCAACACTTGAGAATGGTTTTTGAGGGTTGAGAGAACAACAATTGTTTGCCAAATGTAAAGGGGTTTTGGGAGCAAGTTGGATTCACAGGACATGTGTCTAAGGCGGAATCGAGGTGGATCTGATAAGGTAAAAGGGGTAGTAGAGGGGGAAAGCCCTAAGAACATTACTGAAATTAGAAGTTTCTTGGGTTTGGTGGATACTCCCGGGCCCTTCATTGAAATTTTGCTGGATCTCGCACCAATAAGTTGACCAAAAGGGGGGAAATTTTTGGGTAGATGAATGTAAAACGAGTTTCAGGAGTTGAAGAAGAGGTTGGTGTTGGCCCTTTGACTACCCCGAAGGCACATGTGGAATGACAGTCTATTTGGCGCTTCTAAGGTGGGGTTGGGTTGTGTTCTCATGCAGCGGAAGGTGATAGTGTTTCGTCCCGACAACTAAAGGAATATGAGAAAAACTACCCCACTCATGACTTGGAACTAGTGCGATTTTGCCCTTAGGTTTGGAACATTATTTGTATGGGGAGAATGCAGATATACAATGATCACAAAAAACCTTAAGTACTTTTTCACCCAAAAGATTTGAACATGAGGCGGGGAAGATGGCTTGAGCTCATGAAGGATTATAAGGGCATTTGGGATCATCTGGGAAAGCTAATGTAGTGGCGGGTGCATTGAGTCGAAAGGGCCAACTATATCGCCCCATACCTAGCATACCCACCACTTGTACAAAAGGGGGCTAATGGATGAACCCCCTTATATGAAGGAGCAACCTTAGAGCTTGAACATCAACTAGAAAACCTTAAATGGTTGATTGTATCCTTGGCGGCTCTGGTGCATCCGACTATTAGGCAAGAGGGGATAATGAAACAACCTTTGGTTCTGAATTGCGGGGATCGAGTTAAGGTTCAAGATCAAACAATGAGCGACCACGATTTTTTTTTAGCTAGTGATGGGGCAATGATGTTTGAGGATTGTTCCGATGATTTGGATATACAAGATAAGATAGTGCGAAGAACACAGCTCAGTACTCACTCCCCCCGAAGTACAAAGATATATAAAGACCTTAAACAAAATTCTGGTGGCCAAGCATGAGAATCACGATAGCCACATGTGGTGACTTATCTTACATGCAAAAGAAAAAGGGCGAGGGCATCGACTTATGGTACTCTTCACCACCCCGTACTAGACTAGAAGTGGGACATGATTACAATGGACTTTGTCCTGGATTACCATGCACACCTAAGGGGATGGATCGAAAAGGTGATAGTTGATCGCTTACAAAGGCTCACTTCATACCCATCAAGACCAAGTTCTCTATGGCCAGTTAGCCCCTTTATATGGATAACATAGTGCGCTTGCATGGAGTGCCGTGAGCATTGTGGATGGGACCCAAGGTTCACTTCTAGATTTTGGAAAAGCTTCGGATGCCTTGGGATCACAATTAAATTTGAGTCTTGCTTTCCACCCCGGACTAATGGTCGGTCGAGAACCATACGATATTGGAAGACATGCTGGGGCATGTGCAATGGAAATGTGTGGTAGTTGGGAAGATTATATACCCTTATGGGTTTGCCTATAACAAAGGGTTTCCAAACTACAATTGGGATAGCTCGTATGAGGCATTATATGGTAGGAAGTGCAGGGCTCCTCTATTTGGGGTGAGGTAGGCGACCCAATGTTAGGACCTAAATGATCGGGTGACTTGTGACAAGGTCGATGTTATTCGAGGGGGATTAAAGTAGCTCGTCTCGTCAAAAGAGTTATCGGTCAATCGAGGAAAAACATTGAATTTCAGCCGGGGGAAAAGGTGTTTCTCAAGATCTCTCCTACAAAAGGGTTGCAAAATTTCATAGAAAAATTGAGCCAATACATTGGCCCATTTGAGATCTTAACTCGGGTTGGCTCAATAGCATACATGCTTGCTGCCACCTTCACTCGGAATGTTATAACGTATTTCATGTATCCATCTTGAAGCGTCGTTCATGATCCATCTCATGTATTTCCCATGGAGGGGAATACCTAGAAGGGGAAAGACCTATATAGGCGACCGTGAAATCTTGGACGAAGGTGAAAACCCTTAACCGCTCCATTTCCTTGTAAAGGTGCGATGGGCTAATCATTCACTTGAAGAAGCATCTTGGGAGAAGGGATGAAATCCCAAACCCCGTACCCTCATCTTTTGAACAACCAGTCGCCAATTTCGAGGATGAAATTTTCGGGAAAGGGGGGAAATGTGATACCCTACTTTTAAATCCCGGGCTAATTAAAGGTTGACCCGGGTTTTAAAAATGCAAGACCTGAAGGAGAGGGTTAAGGCGGGTTTCCCTTTTGGACCATGATAGCAAGGGTAACTTTGAACCGGTTGGCGGACAAGTCCGTCGTCGGAGGAGGGGGGGTACCCCAA
>CM040969.1:22070754-22086890 GCA_022985045.1 Macadamia tetraphylla
TGTTAAGCTTAGGTTTATCCTTTTGCATTAAAGACCAAGCTAAGTGGTTGTATGAATTACCTACAAATTCCATAACCTCATGGGACAGTTCACAATTGTTTTTCTTAAAAATTTCCCAACTCATAAGACTAATAAGCTTAGAAGTGATATCCTTGGTTTAGGAAAAAACCTAGTGAGCCCTTTTTCCCAAACTTATGGAAAATTCAGGATCTACTCTAAGAATGCCCTCACCAGGGCCTGACTTAGGGCTTTTATGTCAAATAATTTATAAGTATTGATTCCCAACTAAACAAATGTGGGTCTTTTCCTTAAATTCACACCCTTTTAAATAAAAAGAAAGGCAGGGGAATTCTTACTTGACTTAGGACAAAACCCCGTGGGGGGAATCAATTAAAGAATGAAAAACTATAGGGGGGAAAGGATATTTTGTGGATGGGATAGTACCCAAAGGGAACCCCATTTGGATAGCCTAATCAAGAGGATTGAGGCTATTGTTCCTAGAAACCATAATCATCAATTTAGTTAAGATTTGTGCTTGGTGCGTCCTGGACATGTCATAGAAGAATGTCCCAACCCCTCGAGGGCACTTCTAATGATAGTGTTAATGTCTTATAACAAAATAATCCATATAGTAACACCTACAATCCAAGATGGAGAAATCACAAAATTTCCCCGGGAATGAAATAAAGAAGGACCTTCAATTTTCATAATCAAGGTAAACCCCTAGCCCCCAAAAGGGCCTCCTTGCACAACAATCTTTTTCCAAATTACTTTTCCTATATCAAATGTAGAACCTCAGGCTAATTTTCCGGCCCTCTTCTATCATCTTATAACCCCCCGGTTTACCAATTTTGGAGAGGCAAATAGAATAAGTGACTTAAAAAAAAAGGGCCCCTCCTTATGACAAGCCATCAAAATCTTACGAGAGAACTCACCCAAGTTATCTCAATTATGCTGAAGGAAAAAGGGAACTTTACCCAATCAACGAGCCTAACCTTAGGCATCATCCCTATTATTACAAGCACCAACTAATGCACCATTGAATATAGTACAAGTCAGACCAAAAAAGGCCCTCTAACCAATGTAATTTTTTTATGCCCTTGGAAGTGGTAGAAATACCGAGGGTTTTCCCAAATCTTTCCTATCTATTACTCTGTTAACTCTCCTTGATTGAGGACACAAGTGTGCCTCTTGTTCCGAGTTTCGATGAACCTAAAGATTCTTTTTAAATTAAAGATGATTTGGTTGAGAAACTAAAATGATTCTTCGAAAAAGGTAAATCCTAATAGTCCTTATGTTTCCGTCACATTTCCTAATCGCTTGGAAAAAAAAAGAAGATTTCTTCCATGGATAAATTTTTAAAATCTTCAAAAAAGGGAACTGAAAATCCCTCTTTTGAATGTCATATCCCATATCCCCCTATACAAAAATATTGAAAGATTTATATACTCACAAACGTATCACTAATTGCCCAAAAAGCGTTCTTGGGGTAACATTAGTTCCATAATTACTCACCTATAGTAGCCAAGTATAAGGATCGAAGGCCCTACCATATTTGTGTCATGGCAACACCTACATTGAGCATCCCTTTTGCCCTTTGGGGCGAAGTGTGAATCTTTTACCTTACCATGTATACAAGTAACTAGGATTGGGAGAATTGAAACCCCCGGAACTACTCTTGGTTGGGGATGGTCTATTAAATTCCTAAAGGGATGGTTGAGGATGTCTTACTAAAGGTGGAATTTATTTTCCTATTGATTTTATTATGTTAGATCCCAAGCCCTTCTCAACCAAGGATGAGATCCCAATAATTCTAGGAAGACTATTCTTGGCAAAGTAATGCATTAATCAACTAAAAAAATTGTTTCCTAAGGTTATTTTTTGGCAACAAATGTTGATTTAACATGTTTAGGATAGGCAAGCAACCACATATGGAATAAAGATCAATATGCTTGGGGATTTTCGGATTTTCCGATGATTTAATTACCAACTTTGATATTGTCTTTGATTCGAATTCTAAGGTATAGATGAGTTGGATGATGATAGTGAAAAATTTTTTTTTAAGTCTTGAGTCTTCACACACTGTGGAGCCCTTAGGACCCTTTCCCAAATTTCCCTTTCCCAAAAATTTCTTAGTGAGCCCCTAAGCTAGATCTTAAGGGGTTGCCATCTAATTTGAGGTATGCTTTCCTAGGGCCGCTAGACTCTTCTTGTAATAATTTCTTCAAATTTGACTTCTGCCAAGAAAGAGTTACTTAAAGTGTTGAAAGATAATAAGGAAGCTCTAGGTTGGATAATGGTTGATATCAAGGATATAAGCCCCTTTTTTGTGCAACATCATATACATCTTATGGAGGATTCCAAACCATCCACGAAACCTCAAAGAAGAAACCTCGTGATGGGAAAACCCTTAAAAAGAGATCCTAAAGTGCTTGGATCATGGAATAATTTATCCTATTTAAGAAATGGGTAAGCCCAATTCATGTAGTGCCTAAGAATCAGGGTGATTGTAGTTCCCAATGCCAATAATGAACTAATTTCAACTCGTGTCCAATGGGGGGGAGAGTGTGCATAGACTACGAAAACTTAATGTGGGAACTGGAAGGACCACTTTCCATTGCCATTCATTGACGAGATGTTGGAGGGTTAGTGGACATAATACGTATATTCTTGATGGATATTCTACTATAACTAGATCCCAATTGCTTTAGAGGACCAACATTAGACTACTTTACATGCCAATATGGAATATTTGTATGGGCATATTTTTGGGCTTTAAATTCCCGCTATTTTCAATGATGTATAGAGCATTTTTTACATGGTAAAAAATTATAGAAGTATTTATGGATGACTTTTCAATTATAAAATTCCTATAATTCTTTCATCTTTCCTAGTTTTAAAAAGGGGGCATATCTAAGAATTTGGTTTAAATTTGGGGAAATTTTAATTTATGGTTAAATATGGTATTGTTTTAGGCTATGTAATATCTAAGGAGGAAATTAAGGTAGATAGAGCCAAAGTGGATTTAATTGATAATTTGCCACCTCCTCAATCTTAAGGATGTTGGTTTTTTCTAAGGCATCGGGTTTCTCTGAAGGTTTATTAAGAACTTTAGTCGATTGGGCCCACCTCTCACTTCATTACTTGCCAAAGATTAAACTTTTGATTTTCTAAAGAGTGCCTAGAATCCTTAAGCAACTTAAGAAGGGTTGACCAATGCACCCATTGTTCAACTATCTTTTGGATGAACCTTTTTACGATGTGTAATGCTTGAATTTTGTCATAGGGGTGATTTTGAGACAAAGGTTAATAAGTTGTCCTTTTTCATTTACTATGCTAGTAGAACTTTAATGAAACAACTCAATTATACAACCCTGAAAAATAATTTTTAGCTATTGTGTTTGCATTAGAAAAATTTCAATCTTACTTAGTTGGTTCACATGTGGTGGTGTATCTTGATCATTCTTCTTAGATACCTAGTTGGAAGAAGGATGCCAAAGTCCGTCTCATTAGGTGGGTTTTACTTTTGAAAGAGTTTGATTTAGAAATTAGAGATAAGAAAGGAGTTGAAAACCTAGTTGCAGACCATTTATCTAAACCGCAATTCCTTAACTATTGATTCTCCGTTAATGAGAATTTTCCCGGATGAGCAGTTATTTGTAGTGTCTAGTGAACCATGGTTTGCGACATTATCAACTTCTTAGTTTGGGTGTGACCCCGGACCCTTTTTGGTCCACCCAAGATAAGTAGTATAGGTTTCATTCTAAGTTAAACATTTTTACGGGATGATCCTTATTTGTTTAAGATATACCCACAGTTATCCGACGATGTGTTCTGATCATGAGCAACATTTCATTCTCTCTTTTATCATGATCATGTATGTGGTGGACACTTTGGACCTAAGAAACGCGTAAAGGTTTTCTAATGTGGATTTATTGGCCCATTCTTTTAAAGATGCTTTTGTTTTTTACAAGGTTTGTCCGCCTACCGGTCTTTTGGGTATCAATAAGAAGAACATGATGCCCCTTTATCCTATTTTGGTAATTGAGATCTTTGATGTATGGGGCATCGATTTTATGAGACCACTCTCTAATTCTTTTGGGAATTTATACGTACTTTTGGCCGTTGATTATGTTTCTAAATAGATAGAGGCCATACCTTATAAATCTAATGACTATAAAGTGGTGGTCCAGTTTCTCAAATAGAACATTTTTTTCCCGCTTTGGTGCATCACATGCAATAATTAGTGATAGGGGTATTCATTTTTGTAGTCGGCCTTTTGAGGCCTTAATGAAAAAGTATGGGATCACCCATAAATTATCTACCCCTTATCACCCCCAAACTAGTGGCCAAGTGGAGGTGTCTAATAGACAGATCAAACAAATCTTGGAGAAAACTGTTTCATCCCAATCGTAAGGATTGGTCCCTGAGGCTCATTGATGCCTTGTGGGCCCATCGGACTACATTCAAAACCAACCTTAGTCGGTCTCCCTACCGTTTGGTGTATGGGAAAGCTTGTCACTTACCAGTTGAGTTGGAGCATAAAGCCTTTTGGGCCATGAAGAAGCTCAACTTTGATTTATCTGATGCAGGAATTCATTGTAGGCTCCAACTATCTGAGTTGGAGGAACTTAGGAATGATGCCTATGAAAGTTTTAGGATTTACAAGGAAAAGACCAAAGCTTTCCATGATAAGTACATTCTACGCAAATCTTTTACAATTGGTGATAAGGTCTTATTGTACAACTCTTGATTGCATCTTTTCCCTAGTAAGCTTAGATCCCAATAGGTTGGCTTGTTTATTGTCCATAATGTATATCCCCATGGGGCTGTGGAGATTTTGAATTAGGACGGGGTAATTTGAAGGTTAATGGTTAGCGTTTGAAACCGTTCCTCGATTTCCCCTACTTTTGGTAGTGAAGAGGTCATGGATCTCCATGAACCTCTTTACTTGATGACTAACTTTTAATTAGGTATGACCCCTTGCATTGTCTTCACTTTTAATTTTTCCATGCATTGAGAACATTGCATGACTTAAGTGTGGGAAGGAAACCAGTTTTGCTTTTCCACTTTGTTTTTTTTGTTTTTCTTTTTATTTTTTGAGCTTGCTAAAGGATGAAGTCTTACTTTGGCTTTTGACTAATGATCATACCATTCAGTTGCTTGATGTATGAAAATAAAAGTTTTGATTAAGGTACCCATTTTAAACGTATAAAAACCCTATTGAGAATAAAGAAACAGGCCTGTGTCTTGAGATGAGACTTTCTTTTGAAAAATAAGAGACCTTGTTTTATGGTGTTGGACCAGATGTAAGTCTATGGGTTCCTTGTACTTTTGATTTGGAGTTGAGACCTTCTTTTTAATTTGGCATGAGTTGACAAATGCATAATTTTAAATGAAGTGTGAAATGTGGTATAAAGAAGAATAAGAGTTGATTCCCTTAGAACTAGACAGGGCATTGCGCCTCAGGAAGCGTGGTGTCTTGATCGAAATTCTTAGGGAGGAAACTTCTGAAAGAACTCTAGCATCACTGTCTTCGTGGGCATATGCAAAAGGCGAAGCTACATAGTAACTTGGGTGTCTAGTGTTTGCTCCACCATATCATTCAGGCCAAAAGTAGTGGAGTAGAATAGAGTTTATTAAGCAAAAAAAGGAGAAAAAAATGTGCAAATGTCATTAATGCTAGGTAACATATATAGTCAAAAATACTCCAACGCCTTAGTCATTGGTTCCCTATTTCTTCACAAGTGGTTTTGCCTTAAGATAAGGATGTTTTGGAAGAGACAATGTGAGTTCCAAATTAAGAAATATGCTAGTGCCTCGAATTGAGAAAGGGTAATAAAAGTTTAAGTGTGGGGGTCCCTAATAAGAGAAATTATCTTTGCTCCGGATCAGTATGGCCCTTACCTTTAGCCAAGGTTGGGATTTGTTTATTCTAAATTTTGAATGTATATTCACTGCAAACACCCATGAGACACAACTCATCCACTACGGGTGACGTAGGAGTTTAAAGGCTTGTTGCACATGCTAAGTGCAACCGTGATTCCTATGAAAGTGAGTTAGGTTTTTTGTTTTTATTCTTTTTCTTTTTGTTTTGCTCGAGGACTAGTAAAGTCTAAGTGTGGGGAAATTCTAATGAATACATTTATGTGTGAAATCTAGGGTAGTAAAATATGCATTTTACACATTTAGAATGGAGCTACCTTGGGTTGTACTCTCTTTTTGCAGGTTTTATATTTTCAAGGCCTTAAGGACTATCGGGTGCTATATCTCCAATTTTACATTTGAAGAGGTCAGATTTCTTTTCATGGTTGCGAAAAGGATGGAATTCTGAGCAAGATAGACATGTTCAATTAAAAGTACAGATTCATTTGATCACCCATACAAGTGATTATTCTTTTCAGGCCAGAAAAAGAATAATTAATCAGAACTTAACCGAGATGCAGAACCAGCCCGTTTGGAGTTGTCGCAGAGGTGTAAAGAATATTCCAAATACCAACAAGAATCGATGAACCACATCCTTAAGTGATTGAAGATTCGTGTTTGGTAACAACAACGACCTAGCGTAGTTGGTGAGTTGTGGTGTACAAAATCCCTTGCTTATTAGGAGGTCTCAAGTTCGAACCTCTTTGTTGAGGTTTTTTTTTAGAAGATTTTCTCTCTCCTACTCATCACTCAAAGGAGGTCGGCCAAAGGGTTTCTTACGCAAGAGGAGAGAGAAATAAGGAAATAAGGAGAAAAATAGAAAAAGGGAGAAAAAATAGGAAAGGAAAAAAATAATTAAAAAAAATCATCCAAGATGTTGTCCACGTTTAAAGAAGAGAGAGAAAAATAAAAAAAGAAGGAAAAATGAAGCAAAATCGTTGGAGATTCCCTACTTCCTGCAATTCTCTATCTTCTCTCTCCTCCACCTCATCAACAAGATAAAAAAAATCTTTTTTTTTTTTAGAAGTTAAAATTGTTAGCTTCCCTCCCCCATTCTCTATATAATATAATTAACATAATGGGAGCAGACACTTCATTCTTCTTCTAAGGTTTTTTCTTAGTTACTCTATCTCTTTCTCTAGCTCTAGTTATAAGTTTATGCTTTAAACACTTTTGTAAGTTCTCTTTATTCAATTAATACAAGCACTTTTGTTTTTGATTCAGTCTTTTATTTTTATTGTTTAAACAGTTGAAGTTGTAATTTTCAAGTTCTAGTTCTAGGCTTAGTTCTAGGTGACAAGAATAAGCTATGAAGCATATCTTTCAAGTTCAATTTTTTTCTTTAGATTTGTTTTCTCTAGTACTAGAAATTTCAGATTTGGTTATTCTAGATCTGATTTTTAGTACTAGTAGTATCTCAAATCAATCAAGTTTTCAATTCAAGGGTTGAAGTTCAAGTAAGTAGGCTCATTCAGTAATCTTCTCCCCCCCCTCTTATTCCCTCTTCTAATTACCTTTTCTTTCTTAATTTAGGATTTTAATTTCAGTCTTTACATTATTGCTATCCCTTTCCCCCAAGGTTCATGGCTAGTGTATGTGTTGGTTTTGCCCCTCTTAGCCATAGAACCATCATTTTATTGTTTTTATTTTAATTGTCTCCATTTTCCTAAAGCCAAGTAGAGTAACCCTTGTAAGAATGACTCTCTGGTCAAGTAGGGAAGCTCATATTATGATGCATCTCTCGGGCTAAGTAGAGAAACCTACTTGTGAGTCTCTCTCTAGCTTTATTCTATTTTTTTTACTTTATTTTTATTTCAGTATTTTTTTTCTTTCATTGCTTTTTAATCACTTGGGTTGTTTATTTTCAATTATTCATTTATTTAATTTTAATTGTGTGGCTTGCATCTTTAAATTCTTAGATGACGAATGGTTAGGACGTTATTTTAGAAACATATGTTTAGGACGGTAGTTAGAATTATATCACAACCATTAATCAGTTCACTTTCGTATTATTAAAAGAAGAAGAAAAATAAAGTGGCTGCTCTTCCTATGTTCGACCTGTAGCTACACTGATCCGTATATTTGCGGTTACATTTTAAAATCTCAAACAGTTACCTTTCATAAAAGGCTTCTTCAAAGAAAAAGTAATATCTTGGAACTGGTGTATTCGAATGTCTATGGTCCTATGAAAGTGCAAAAACTTGGTGGTGCTTCTGATTTTGTTACTTTATAGATGATACTTCTAGAAAAGTGTGGGCATATGCATTGAAAACTAAAGATTAGGTTTTGGATGTGTTTAAAAAATTTCATGCTATGGTTGAAAGAGAAATAGGGAAACTTCTTAAATGCATTCGTACAAATAATGGTGGTGGAAAAACAAATCTGGTTTTTTCAAAACAGACTTCAATCTATAAGTTTCTTCTTACTATATTGCCAAGATTTTGACATCATTGATCAGTTGTAACTACCAACAAAAGGTTTCCATGTACGTATAAAATCATAGACTATCATTTTTTTTTTATGAAGATCCTTTCCTGCCTGAAGTTCCCTACTCCCACACATAGTTGGGTGTGGAAACTGAAAAGATCCAGTTGCCCTCACACGTGTTGGGCATTTTCACGTTCAACAAGGGGTACGGACAAGCAAATTTCCTTCCCCCCCTCTTTTTTTTCCTTTTCTTTTCTAAGAAAAATTATTTCCAAGAGAAACGTGAATAGACCGTACATAACTCATGAGGCCAAAAAGGTATAATTGTCTTACACACAGTCAAGGTTCTAAAACTTGGGAACATTCAAGGTCGATACCGTTCCAATTTCATTCTAGAACGAACTGGATTAGACTATATCAGCTAGTTCTACCCTTTTTTTTAAATACTTTTTTATTATGATTTTACCCTTGAATCATACATGTGGAACGGGATCAGACAGGGCGGGATTAGGATGTGATCAAGGCCGACACCATTCTGATCCAACCGTATTGATGACAGTTCCATTTCATTTTTTATAACCATACACAATTGAGGGGGGCCTTAACAATTTTTTTTTTTTTTATAGTAGGCCTTCCTCAATAATGGAACATAAGCAAAAGAACAATCCTCAAAGTTGAAAGTAAAATGAATAACATCACCACAAATTGTAGAAACCTCAACTGATGGCTGTTATGAGATGACAAGAGACGTAGTATTCTTTGAGCTGCCTAAATCAACATGTGTTATGTGTTCAACTTCCCTTATTGGGCTAGACACATGGTTTTTATGGTTCTCATGGGAGTTGGCGTTGACCCGACTCTCATGTGTGGGGGTGTAAACATGAGTGCGGGGGATTAGTTTGGCGAGGTCTATAGCATTTTGAGGCATAGAAAAGCCACTAGGGATATAAATATCAGGAATTGAATTGGTATTCGTCTTTACAATATTGATGAAACCGATCTAGGGTTCTTGGTATCGAGCCACGATGGTGGTGAATCGGTTTACTTTGAATTTCTTTTCTTTTGTGTAATCATATTATTTTTTGTTTTTATGGTGTAGAAGCCTTTGGACTTTTTTGGGGGGTGGCGGATGGGGTGTAAGACCACGTTTGTGCCCAAATTAAGTTGGATATACACCATCAAATGACTAGATCTAGGAGGTTACCCCAAGTTTAAGTTATCTCAAATCATGAATCATCTATCCGCTCCATGTCGATGAGATGGCGGATGACAACCTAGTTCTAATGTGCTCAATTATGATGAACAAACTACAAGACTTGACCGTCAACTTCAAACACGGAATATGCCAAAAAATTTTAAAAATGATATCTATGATCGAGATGGTTTGGTCTTGAGACTTTCAAAACCATAGAACAAACCATTAATTTCACCATAAACACAAGAAATTCAACTTTTGATCCAAATACTCTACAAGAATTATATAAAGATCACAAATTTAATTATGTCCATATTGGTTTAGTCCAAGTGGCCATCAAACCACTTCACCGAAGGACGTAACACCTCTATGTTGTTAGCCCTTCATGACAAAGATTTCTTGAGTTCAATGATTCCCTTCTGGGAGCCATTGAAACTAGCCTCTGTCATGGACCCGTCCATTTCAATGTTTACCCAAATATGTCCATAGCTTTAGAAGACCCCAATATTTTACATTCCCTCAAACTCAACCTCAAAACCCATGGATACAAATTAATGCATAGAACCATCCCTATTTCCATCATCCACCGCATCAAATATAAAGCCATGAAATTTGTCCAACCTCGCGCCCGTAGGATTTCTCCTAAGGGTCAAACCCTTTATCTTGAAACTGACTGTATTTAGGGCCAAATTGTCTACCCAAAACTTTGTCAGTGGAAAGATATCACTTTCCTTGAGGAATGGCAGCTACGAACGACTGTAATTCCCCCTCAAGTTTCCAACACTAGTATCCGTTCTATCTACCAAGATTACGAGGACTAGTTTCCATTGTTTAACAACAAATACCCCTCCTGTTTACCAAAGTTCCCAAAGATCATGCTGGATGCATCAACTTCTTCTGACATAGGTAAATGGATTCCCCAAACTAGGACTCCACCGCCTTTCCAAAACCTTACTAGTCTCCAATCCAGTCAAAATGTTGTCCATGGAACATATGAAACCACTACCACTGTTCCTGAGACAACCCCTTCTGAGGCTCTTGATCAACAGTCTCCTACTCACTCTGAGGTTGCTCCACCTCCTCGTGATCCAAATAATCCTGGAGTTTACATGATTCCAATAGCCACAGATTACCAAATTGATAAACCTTTACTTGAACCGATTTTGAGTCACTTAAAAACAAACAAAAACATGACTGGTTCTTAAAAACTTTCAACCTTGAACAACAAACACAAATTCGAACAAACTGGTATAATTTTATGACAAATCTTAAAACAAATATTTTCTTCTTTACATATTTTGATATTTATGCCCAGGATAACAATATCCACTATCCCTGGCATAATCAGGTATGTACTCAAACTGCTTCTCACAAATCTTGGACCCTTTGCACCGGTCCAACGACAACTGCTATCCATCCCCCGGTGGAAAGCATCAAACATAACTATTTGAAAACCAATGAAATAACTGCATCTCCATTCAAAGTTTCTGAACATGAGGATCCAAACAGAATACAAATTGAACAATTAAATTTTACAAATTTAAGTCTTCAAACCATAGGTAGTCAACTATCCAGAGTTGAGAACCTTGTCCAACCTAAACCGTTAGCCTCTTCGTCTATGACACCGGCCCCAGTTCCAACTTCCGTTCCTCTATTCAAACCTTATAATATTCCCTAAAAACAACAAAATTCTCTTAACAAATCATTTATCCTAGACCAAATTAATCAGCGCCTTACTATTCTAAATCTTTCTTGAAGCAGATTAGAAGAAAATTTTAAAAGCGATCCACAAACCCCGATTCAAAACCAGCCCTCAGCTGAACCTTCGGTTGAATCAAATAATAAAGGTGTTCGCACCATTATAGGATGTTCTTCGGATTCTTCCTCAAGTTCTGAAGAAGAAGATTTCCCACATATTAATCAAATTGGTCAAAGTTCAACCCAACATCCGGTCTTCCCTGACCTTCAAATTGAAGCTAGAGGAATTGCTCCTCAGGCTTCCTACCAAAGTGGCATCATCTATGAATGGAACATAGATGGTTTGTCTGAACATAATCTCATGAACAAACTCCGGGAAATGACCATGGTTAGAAAGCATATCGTATAAAAAATACACCTGATAATGCTGTGGCTACCTTGCTTGTTTCTGGTTTTACTGGCCAACTCAAAGGTTGGTAGGATTATATCCTGACCGATGTCCAAAAAACTGAAATCCTAATGGCTGTCCAAATTACACCTGAAGGGACCCCCTTCTTGATGGTGAAGGTATTCCTATTGAGGATGCTGTTAATACCCTTATTTTCAGCATTGCTAATTATTTTTTAGGAAACCCTTCTCGTCTCTAAGATAGAACAGCCGAACAATTATCAAACCTTCGATGTAAAAAATTATATGATTTCAAATGGTATAAAGACACCTTCTTAACCAAAGTCTTAACTAGACTAGACGCAAACCTTCCCTGTTGGAAAGAAAAATTTCTTACAGGATTACAAACTTTATTTTCTGAAAAAATCAAACAACGCCTTAGGAAAGAAAATGATGGGATCATTCCCTATGATCAAATGTCCTATGGCCAAATCATTAGTCTAATTCATGAAGAAGGCCTCGCTCTCTGCACAGATATTAGACTAAAGAAACAACAAATTTTGCAAACGTGAATTAGGAGGCTTTTGCGAACAATTCGATTTTCCTCCCCTTAGACCTCCAACAAAACATAAACACAAGTCTTCTCGCAAATACTATAAAAATTTTCACAAATCCAAGAAGTATGTGTCCCACAAACCATTCACAACCCCTGAGTTTTATCATAAAACTCCTCTAAAACCGAAGTATAACAAATACAGGAAGCCTTTCAAGGCACCTAAAAACTTTAAAGATCCAAAACTTGACAAATCCTCTTAAGGATGTTTCCGATGTGGCAAACCTGGCCATATCGCCAAATTTTGTAGAGTCTCAAATAAAATTAATTCCTTACAAATCTCCGAGCAAGATAAAACTCAAATTCTTGCCCTATTTCAAGAAACCTCTTCATCCTCCTCTAAAGATGAAAATTACAAACTTAATCAAATCCAAGCTTCTGAGCATACTACTTCCAGTTCATCTAATAATGAGAATTTTCAAGCCTGCGCTTGTGATTCATGCATTATTGGTCTTAGCTGTGAAGATTGTGCTCCCAAATTTGTTCGGATGCTCGTGCATCACCTAATTCAAACATTTTCGATTATATCGATAGTCTGACAGACCCTGAACAAAAGAAGGCCTGTCTTGAACATCTCAAAAACAATGTTTCCACCCAAAATTCTCCCCAACCGTACAATCTCCAACAAATCATGCAAAAATTAGACAAAATATCAAAACCTCATATTCCCGACCATTCTAGTCGAATCAAATCCCTTGAAACTATCATTGCGTCTTTGCAGTATGAAATAAAACATATCAAACAACAATTATCCTTCCTTACTCGGCAAAAACAACGAACCTCAACTTCAAATGATGAATTAACAAATCCTTTTGCAAACCAAGTCCCTTCCGACCCTAATACTGAAATCCCAGGTTTTGTGGCTACTATTACCTGTCAAAACTGGTATATTCATATAACCTTGGTTATTAATACCTCATTCAAATTCTCTGCTATTGCCCTTGTTGATTCAGGAGCAAATGCCAATTGTATCAATTAAGGTGTCATTCCAACCGATTCTATGAAAACGACCTAATGTATATCGGCTAATGGTTACGGACTAATGTCCAATACAAACTCTCAAATACCCATGTTTGTAACAAAGGACTTTATCTCCCCCAAACTTTTATTTTGCAAAAGATCTTAACCAAACCATTATCCTTGGCCAACCTTCCTGGAAAAAATTAAGCCCTTCAAAATTACCCAGGATGATATTACAACAAAATTCCAAGGTCAAAAAATTGTTTTTCCATTCTTACAAACTCAAACACCTACAAACCACGGTCTTAACAAAATTAAACAAATAAATTTCCTTAAAACAGGGCTTCTTCACCAACGAATCTCTGAACAACTTAAAAATCTCAAAACCATTCATCAGATTGGTCAAATTAAGTCCAAATTTGAACTCAACCTCTGTTCTAATGTTCCTGATGCCTTTTGGCACCGAAAACAGCATATGGTTTCTCTATCTTATGCTTCTGGATTTTCAGACCTTCAAATCCCAACTAAAGCCCGACCGGCCCAAATGAATCAAACTCTTCTTGAAACTTGCAAAGAAGAAATTAATGATCTCTTGGCTAAAAAACTCATTCGGCCCCAGTACTTCTCCTTGGAGTTATACAGCCTTTTACGTCAATAAGGCTGCCGAAATCAAACGCGGAACCCCCAGGTTGGTTGTAAATTACAAACCCTTAAATGATGCCCTTCAATGGGTTAGATATCCAATCCCAAACCAAAATGATCTTTTACAGAGGATTTATCAAGCAAAGATTTTTTTAAAATTCGACAGAAAACAACTACGGCAAATCGATTCATGAAAAGGATCGATACAAAACAACCTTCACAACTCCCTTTGGCCTATACAAATGGAATGTCATGCCTTTTGGTATCAAAAATGCTCCAAGTGAATTTCAAAAGATTATGAATGACATTTTTAACTCATATGGACAATTTACTATTGTCTATATTGATGATGTCCTTGTCTTTTCAAATTCAGTAGAGCAACACTTCAAACATTTAAGAACATTCTACCAAATTATTAAATCAAATGGTTTAGTCCTTTCAAAAAGAAAAATGGAATTCTTCCTTACCAAAGTCAGATTTCTTGGCCACCTGATTGAAAAAGGTACCCTTACCCCTATTGATCGTGCCATTACCTTTGGTGAAAAATTCCCTAATCAAATCCTTGACAAAACCCAATTACAAAGATTTTTAGGAAGTTTAAATTAAGTTCATGATTTTCTTCCTCAAATTAGTAAAATTGCCAAACCTTTATACCTTCGGCTTAAAAAGAAACCAACTCCCTAGTCTTCGGCCCAAACTACGGCTGTCCAAACTATCAAGAAATTAGTCAAGGAAATTCCCTGTTTATTCATCCCTAACCACAGGCTTTTAAGATTATTGAAACCGACGCCTCAGATATTGGGTACGGAGGAATTCTCAAACAAAGACTTCCCAATGACAACAAAGAACAATTAGTCCAATTTACTTCGGGAATCTGGAATTCTGCTAAAAAAAATTACAGTACTATCAAAAAGGAAATTCTATCGATTGTTCTCTGCATACAAAAATTTCAAAATACATTATTAAATAAACCATTTTTAGTTCGTGTTGAATGTAGCGCAACTAAATATGTTTTACAAAATGATGTTTCAAATCTTGCATCAAAACAAATTTTTGCCCGATGGCAAGCTTTATTATCAATTTTTGAATTTCAAATAGAATATATTAAAGGAGAATCAAATTCAGTCCATGACTTTCTTACCAGTGAATTCCTCTGAGGGCGGACTCCACAAATCAACCTTATCAGGATGGCTCCCCCTAAGGAGTCTACCTCCTCAAATTCCCTTATCAAAACCAAATCTAACTATGGTGCCTCTGCTGCCCCTTCAAATCAAATAGTCACTAGAAGCCAATCCCAATTGGCATCCACAAATAAACCTTACTCCCACGCTGTGGTTCTATCCGTAGCTGCTGGTCCCCTCCAAACTACAAATAAGGCAAGCTCCAGCCTACAAACTACTCAAGCCAAGCCTCTCCAAACTGCTCAAGGTCCTAGACCCAAAAGCCAATACCATGAAAAACCCTATAAAGAGGATCTCTTCACTATTGAAGAATCCCTTTTCAAATATACCGACTTAACCATTAATTTGGCACAGCAAATTTTCTACAAAGGATGGCATCACCACTCCCCCTCTGCTGCAAAAAATCAAGAATTTTACGAATATATTCTCGTAGAAACTGACTCTGTCAGATTCAAACTTAACTATGACCGAAATGACCAAACCTTGGTTACCCATACAACTGTAACCATCTGCAAAATCCTCACTCTCCAAGACTGGGGTAGTCATCCCCTTAATACAAGGAGTTTTTCAAATACCTTTAGTCCACAAACTTATCATTATTATGACTACCAACAAGCTTAGTTCAAAGCTTTCTGTTTCCAAAACAGGATTAATCGCCATTCCTGGTTCTTCTGTTTTGAATACAGGTTCAATAATCAAACCCCCCTCTGGTTTCCAAAATGGTGGGATCAATATGGTCCTATGGTTGAAATCCTCTCACCACAAATTCAAGATTCCTTTCAAACATTTTGCCAAAACTCAACCCCTCATCTCCACCAACCTGACCTTCTCCAGTTTTCCTCCACTGCCGCTTGGCATGAATACTCTTCTGGGAATATCAAATTTACGATTTCTAGACATCTGACTAGGTTGCCCCAGTCCTTTGCCGGATCTTCAACGTCAAATGGTGGGACAACTGTGACGTCTCCAAATGTGAAAAGTCGTCACTCCTCAAAAGCCTCACAGGTCTCAAACCGGTTCCAACCCTCCAAGGCTCATAAAAATCAAGCATTAAGAGTGAGAAGGAAGCCCTTCTTGCCCAGTTGGCTGAGCTCGGTTTCGACTCCCC